>JAVTVY010029295.1:0-13224 GCA_036873755.1 Hanleya hanleyi
AACCAGTACCAGACGTTTATGGATCAATATAGAGGGGGCGGAAGTACTAGTACCCCACCACCACCTACCACCCCATCACCATCATCACTACCATCACCTCAGCTGGAAGAAGAAATGTTGTCCAGTGTGCCTAAAGCCTACAAGACCAAGGCCCGTTTATTGTTGGACCGGGTGAAACAGCATGCCGATATGAGTTGGAATGCGGAAGGAAAACTACTGATTCGAAACAAAGTGGTGCCGGGATCTCATATGACCGATTTGATCAACGATATGGTGCGTTCTCGCAAACACTCTAATCCCCCGGGCTGGGAAGTCTTTGCTCAGGGATTAAAAGACAGTCACATCCCACAAGAATTGGTAGGAAATCCTAACCGTTGGGCCTTTATGCAGCAATCGAACACCCGACATCAACCACCACCCTCCTCTGCCTCTTGGGAGCCCATGTCACCACCCAAAACACCACAACAACGACGAGGGGGACCTAACCGATCTAAGTCACCGCGACGATCACAACGCCCAGCTAAAGCGCCCAAGGCCTGGGAACCTTACTAACTGCTATAAAACCCCGGTGCAGAAGCTAGAACCACTCAGTCGTCATGTTTTACCTGACGTTGCCCAGTAATAGTTCACTCGATGTGTTTCCTGACAACACCTTGACCAAGTATGTCACTCAATTACCTCAACCGTTACATTTACCCGGACGATGGGAATGTGGACTGGTGGATATTCAATACCCTTACTCATGGTACAACGTACAAGACGGAGAAGTATGGTACGAAGTGAGCTACGAAGATAAAATCTACAGACTGATTCTCCCCCCAGGCCAATACGATACGCCGCAGAAGTTCATACAGGCTCTGAATGCCTTGATGGAGTACAAGACTTTAAAGGAGAGCGTAACTGAGGCAACAACCCTGATAGCCTTACGCTTCAAGAGAAACATAGCCTTCGATGTCAACGTACACAACGAAAAGAGCTCTCTCATGCTGGCCCCTACCGTGAAAGTGAAACTCAGTCCTACACTACAGCAAATGTTAAGGATGCCTCACAGCGTCTTCAGGGGTGCCACCATTGTCAACGGCACCCATTTGATGGATATGAAAGTAGGTATGTACGGACTGTACGTCTACTCGGATGCCGTGGACAGCCATATTGTAGGTGATATGAACACACCTCTGTTACGAGTGGTGCCCATTAGCAAGACGTATGGCGAACAAGCCACCCACAGTTTCAACCCTATCATGTACCTGCCCGTACGACATACCGATATCGAGACGATCACGGTGGATATAAGAGATGACACGGGACGCCCGATCCCATTCGAACGAGGAAAAGTGGTGCTGACACTTGCTTTTCAACAAACCCGCTCTCCTCACTTCGTATAATGTACGTACCTTACCAGTGCCATACGCCCAGCTATGCCGACTACTACAAGAAACAAACGGGAGGAAGCTTGCCCATGTTTAGCGGGGCACGCATGCAACGAGGTCACGGATTGGGGAACATACTGGGCAGCATTGTGAAAACATTTTTACCCATGGTGACACGGGGTGTGAAAGCGGTGGGGAAACAAGCGGTACGCAGTGGATTGCGCGTGGCCGGTGATGTGATGGAAGGCACAGCACCCCGACAAGCCTTCAAACGACGGGCTAAAGAAGCGGGGAGTGTGTTGATCGCCAAAGCCCTTAAAAGACAAACGCCGACACAGCGAAGAGTCATTCGACGTCAAACCCACCGACGACGCACACCCCAGAGAAGGACTAAGCCCCAGGAGAAGAAGAAAAAGAAGAGTAGGAGAGATATCTTCGCATAATGGCATTCATTCACTCCGAGTCATGTCCGTCTACCAACAGTGAATTGGATTTGTGGACTATTCCACCCACCCAAACCAGTGTAGCCGAAGGACGTTGGGTAGAACATCGACCCCTGGCTAGCCTGACGGGAGTGGGCCCCGTAGAATTTACCATTGAAAACAAAGATACGGCCTACCTGGATTTAGCCCACACCTACTTGTACGTGAAAGCCAAAATAACGAACAAGGACGGGACGAACATAAAGGCCGATGTGAATGTAGCCCCGGTGAATCTTTGGCTGCACTCCCTGTTCCAACAGGTGGATATAAGTCTGAACGATAGACTCATCAGTACGTCCACCAATACGTATCCGTATCGAGCCTACCTGGAGACGCTGTTGTCGTACGGCAGTGATGCCAAACAATCACACTTACAAGCTGCGCTGTACTACAGGGATACGCCTGGATACCAGAACAGCCTAGTCGGTGCCAATAGTGGGTTCGCCAGACGCAAAAGAATGGCAGCCGAAAGCAAGTCCATCGATATGATGGGACGACTGCACGCCGATCTGTTCCTGCAAGACCGCTACATGATGAACGGTGTATCCATCAAGATCAAGTTGATCCGTTCCTCACCTATGTTCGCCTTAATGGCCGGTGGACCGGGGGCTTTCGATTACAACATCGTCATTGAAGAGGCAGCCCTGTTTGTGCGTACGGTAGATTTGCAACAGGGGGTGTTGCTGAGTCACATGCAAGCCTTATCGAAAAAAAAAGCCCTGTACCCCATCCGACGCGTACAGACCAAGGTGTTCTCTGTGCCCCAAGGTACGATGATGGCCAACAGAGAAAATTTATTTCTAGGGGATCTGCCTAAACGTCTTACCCTGGCGTGTGTGACCAACACCGCATTCAATGGAAATTGGGCTGAGAATCCGTTCAAATTTGAACATTTCAACATCAACTTTGTGGCACTGCACGTGGCCGGCCATCAAATTCCAGCCCGACCCTTACAACCGGACTTTACTAACGGAAACTATGTGCGGACCTACCTGAACCTGTTTACAGCCACAGGACAAAACAACCAGGACGAAGGCAATACCATCAGTCGAAAAGACTTTAGCAATGGGTACACATTGTTCGCCTTTGACCTCACCCCCACCTTGGAACACGATCATCAACTGGCTTTACTGAAGAAAGGAAACCTACGGCTGGAACTGCGTTTCTCCACCCCTCTCATCCAAACCATTAACGTGATTTGCTACGCCGAGTTTGATAACGTCATCAGCGTGGATGAGCAAAGAAACGTGCTGTGTGACTTCTCCAGCTAACATGGATACAGAACAGCTGATGGACATACTCCAGCGAGATCCCAAGATCCCCTTTCGAGGTGTGTTTCCACGCAATGTGTTTCCCACCCACTCTGCCACCCCCGCAGCCTACATCCTGAATACAGACCCGAGGAGTCGACCCGGTGAACATTGGATAGCTGTGTACGTGGACACCCAAGGCCAAGGCGAATACTTTGATTCCTACGGACTTGCACCCCTCCATGACGATTTGGTGAAATTCATGGACGTCTCTACTACAGAGTGGCGTTGGAATACGCAAAGATTACAAGGCCCCTTGAGTAGTGTGTGCGGACAGTACTGTGTGTTTTATCTCACTCACCGGAGTAGAGGACATTCTATGGCCACCATTGTACATATGTTTGATGATTATTGTCAAGCCGAAGACCGGGATGTCCTCGTCTATGACTGGACGGACGGCCTCTCGTTTTAATGTGCATGCTCCATTTCTCTGGTTAACTTAAAAAAATGTACTGCGCGCAGACCCCCTTGTTTATTATTGTTATGACGTTGTTGTTCTGACGTTGAATAAATTGATGAAAAAAACACAATGATGGGTTTTGACTTTCTCTTTATTATTTAAGTCAACAAGAAAGGATTAGACTCTATATATACAAATAGAAATACAGGGTACACATAGTAGGGGTTAAGGTATAAAAAGTTCTGCCAGGAGTAGGATTCGAACCTACGACAGCATTTGCCGACCTGCATTTACACACAGGCGCCTTAGACCACTCGGCCATCCTGACTTTTACATTTGTGTATCCACAGTTATAGTTCGACATTTTACAAGTCCAAGTAAGTGGTGCTCACACCGTCGGCCAATACTTTTCGTTTGGGATAAAAGAAAGTAAAGGCGTCTCGTTGCTGGATATAGGTGCGCATCTGGTGGTCCACGACCCGGAATCCTCGGTTAGTGCCACTCGCACTGGCCTGGCTTTGCAACACGCCCAGGTAGAGAGCTTTGTCGATGTTGGGATCGCGCCGGCTCACCCCTTTACAACTAAATTTATTTTCCTCTCCTCCATCTCCTCCGTAACAGT
The DNA here is from genome assembly GCA_036873755.1 of Hanleya hanleyi. NCBI lineage: Eukaryota > Metazoa > Mollusca > Polyplacophora > Lepidopleurida > Hanleyidae > Hanleya > Hanleya hanleyi. The sequence continues at coordinate 4,185 of JAVTVY010029295.1, forward strand.
AGTAGGTCTTAGAGGAGAGAGCAATCATAGCATCTCCGCTCCACTCCAGCTTGAAGAGCCCGGGTGTCCGCTTATCGTAGGTGTAGTGATCGCGTCGGGGTAGCCACTGGTCCCGTTCCGCCTCATACTGATCCCTTAGCTCGGGTTTGACGAGTGACTCCCAGTCCGGGTGGGGAACGGCCATGTAGGCCGAATCTGTGTCCATTTCCATGAGTTGCCAGTCTGACGCATTAAAATATACACCCATAAAATCATAGATGAATTCCAGCATCCTCAGCTTGGCCACCTGATAGACCATACATCCAATCTGCAGGGGTAAATTGTACCGGATAGTCTTCTTGGCTGAAGTGACTTCATAGGTGTCGTCATCGATCACCTCCACGGATCGAAACAGAGGAGAATTCACTCTTTTGCGGGCTTGGGTAGTAGTACAAATGTTCACGTTGACGTGCTTATCCTGGTTCGTTACTGTTTTTCCGTAATAACCATTGCCAGTGAGTTTCCAAGATTCAGCGATGATGGCCTGACTCGGGTATTCATCACCTTGACGACGGGCCTTCGTCACGAGGTCCGCATTCTCGGCAAAACAAGCCTCAGGTACGTACTGGATTACCTGATAGATTTGAGTAATTTCCAAACCGTGGTTCATGTACCACTGCAGTAAGGGCGTGCCCAGCAAGATTTTCTCGGCCCACATACTTCCAATCAACATGCGGCGAGGTTTAGGCAAACACTCGTGTTGCTCCGCATAGGCGCCCATGGTCTCTCCAATGTCAGCCCGACTCACCAGCGTATTCTTGAAGATAGGCGGACACTGGGCGAAGAGGGGCTTGAGAGTGTCGGGAACATGCAAATCACATTCTACAAAGCCGTAGAGCTGCCCCGAACGAATGGCGTCCAACATCTGGGGCATACTCAGCAGTCGCCGACGACTCAAGGGGTACTCACGTTCTTTTAGGAACCGTTGTAAATGGGGCAGGGCCTGGCACATGGTGTGAAATTCACACTCCCACATCTCAATGAGATGGAAGCCTCGCTCTTTCACGTAATCCCCGTTGGCCACTACTTCTTCGCGTAATTCTTGTGCCGATTTTCCACGGCGCTCATTGAAGCGTCCCGCGCTGAAATGACATTCGTGACCGTGCCAGTAACAGCCATAAAACTGGAAAACGGTCGGTGTGCCTTGGACAAGGGCAAACCCATCGACGGGGAGTCGGCGATCTCCTATCCGCTTCTCTGTGGCGTTGGTCTGGTGACGAATATAAATCGCCCGTCGATAGGCTTCCCAGTCCAACCACTGGTCGGCAAGATGTTTGTACGGTGTGCGTTGCGGTGTAAAATGCCGTCCTTCTGCACACCAACGCGTATAATGACCGCTGGGCATGGGTTGGGCGAGCGACCACAAGCACAAGGCATTCGCGTCAAACCCAATGATTTTGGCACACGGTTTCCCACTGGGGAGAGTCGTCACATCCTTCTCATGGTAGCGGTGAAAAATAAGGCTAGGGCCCCCCACAATGTTCCGCTTCAAACAATCGTGCATGTCTGCATCTTTTTGTTGTATGAGTGAAAAGTACGTAGGACACTCTTGAAACAGATGGCGAAGGGCTAGACCGGGTAAACTTAAGCACTCCTTGAATATGTCCACATGCATTTGGCGACGAAAGAGTTGCACCATTTTCTCGGCCGCTTCGAGAAAGGGAACCACATCTAGGTTGTTATACCACACCAGGAAATCTCGCAACGTCTTCATGCTGTGACGGTTCCACACTTGTTGGAGTTCGATGTAGGTGGCCTCCGGCAGAGCTGCCCCTTTCAGGTCATTGTAAAACGCTTCGCGGGGTGGCAACTGGGTGTCTTCTAAGCGGTCCAGGCTCGTCATATAGGTGTAAGGAAAGTAACCTTTCGTTTGGGCACAATTATAGGCCTTGACCCACTGGTCATAGCTACAATTAGGAGCTAAATAGTTCCGTACATCGAGAAAATGCAGTGATGTGGTAGTGAGGGCCATATGGTTATTAACCTTCTTGATCACCGACTTGAGGGTATCGGACTGCGCCAAGTAAGGGTATAGAAATTCCTTCACCATGTTCAAGTCGTATTTTCCCGAATTGAAGCCGAGCACCGGTAACTGACCTAAATATTGAAGGAACCGTAACTTCAATTTCGCCGCATAGGGTTGGGGTAAAGGGACATCCTGCGACTGCAGAGGCTGCGACTGGGATTGCGGCTCAGACTCGGACTCGGACTCTTCATCATCGCTGAACGCTACACCAGGTTCAGGAATGCGATCGTCCAGCTGGGACAGTACGTCCTCGAACTTGGCCACCAACAATTCCGTACTGGCCGCACTGACTTTCTCTAAATACTCCATCATACGGGTGATCAACTCATGGGATTCTCCCGTGGACACGAAACACACCGGAGCAGCGTCATAGCCAGGTACGTTGGATGAAATGCTGACACTCAGAGGAATATGGCGCTGCGTCCACTGCGTTTTCGCCGAAAACAGGTCCATGGGCTCTAACAGGGCCTCAAAATCATAGCATGCCCGGAAGGGAAAATAACGGTCCTCCTCCGGTATCATCACACCCTCATCGGCCAGTTCCTGGAAAATAGTAGGTGCATTATGATACACTCCACCCGGATAGACTCGCTTGACACTGTTGTCACAGGTTTTCTCGTGGCGATGTAAGTTGTAAGACTTTTTAAACACACGATGGCATTGGGCACAACTGAAAGACTGAGCGTACTGGCTCATATTGTAAATGAGGGAAAAATGACTCACGCCATCGTCATCGAACACATTGACTTTCATGGTAGCAGCATACCGTTCTGTTGATCGCCGAACCAATTCAGCCACAAATGTATCCTCCTCCTCGCATCGTAATCGATACACAAAGATATTAATATCGAACAGTCTTTCCACGTCATCCAAATTCTTAAAGGGGACTCCACGGAAGTGCCGCTTATCCATGTCTTGCTGCTCTAAATACTGCTCCCAATAGCCATCGGCCACTGTGTCACAAGCGTGGGGGTTACACTCGTCCAGATGCACGGCCAAACATCGAAACAGACATTTCCGGTCTTTGTAGGGCCCCTTTCGCCCTCCTGTTAATCCATTCAGGCCTTCTCGATGAAACAACCACGGGGGAAGTTGTACAGGAGCACCGATCGGGTGATCTCGCATTTTCGTGACGAAAAATGTGACGTTAGTCACCATTTCCACAAGCCATTGGGTATTGGGGCGTTGCAACTGGGCCCATTCCAATGGATCCAACGTAGTCAATTGGTCGATGAGTGGCTCGAGAGAAATCGCATCCGTCACGGTGAACGGCTGATCAAACACATAGGTATTATTGCTGGGATAGAAATACCGCAGTTGGTCCGTCTCCTTGTGCCGTAAGATATACCCAAATGTCATATTCAACTTATAGGCCGTCACCTGATCTTTGAAAATGTTCTCGGCATATGTAGTGAGATACGTGAGGTCCTCCAGCCGAAAATTGTACAAGTCCAAAAGACGATGGTCACGGTGAAAACAATGGCGTATGGTAGCCCAGTGTCGTTGATAAATGACCCTCACACGCTCGTCTTCAGGCAAGACTTCAACCGGAGGTGCTGCTGGGTCCAAGGGGAAATCTTCTCCACGTCTCATGCTTTTCGTCTCATACAAGCGGATAGGCAAACAGGCAGGCAGGCAGGGAGGCAGGCAGGCAGGTCAGGTAAGTCAAATTGAAATACACCCCTTTCCCTAAAAATCGACTGCTTTTATACGTTTTTTTTCACGTGGGTTCAAAATGGTGGATACTCACCTCCCACGCCCTTAAAACCAAGCCGCCATTTTGAACCCACCCCACACCACGTCAATTGATGAGTGGGGTGGGTTCAAAATGGCGGATACTCAACTCCCATCCCCGTAAAAACAAGCCGCCATTTTGAACCCACCCCCACTCACACCAGTGACTCACCCGGGTGAGTGGGGTGGGTTCAAAATGGCGGCACCTTATTTTACACATTGAACCCACCAACACAGTGCACTGACTCACCCGGGTGAGTGGGGTGGGTTCAAAATGGCGGCACCTTATTTTACACACACAACACCACAAGGTGAGTGGGGTGGGTTCAAAATGGCGGACTTTAAGTTGTGTGTGTAAAATAAGGTGCCGCCATTTTGAACCCACCCCACTCACCCGGGTGAGTGGGGTGGGTTCAAAATGGCGGACTTTCAGTGGTCTGGGTAAAAATAAGGGGCCGCCATTTTGAACCCACCCCACTCACATCTCACTCACGCATGCGCACAGCCACACTTCTCACACACAAACAAAGTCTGCGCATGCGCAGTGAGGCGCTAATTGAATGATTGACTCCTTGTATACTACTGGTGACCATCTTGGATTTCCCCATGAAAATTATCGCGATTTGTCAGGAACTACTGAATGGATCTTTCTCAAATTTGGTACACAGGTTTCCATTGGGGTCTAGTTGTGTAAGATACCTTTTGTGGTCTGATCAAAAATCCAATATGGCCACCAGGCGGCCATCTTGGATTTCTCCATGAAACATTGTTATCGCGATTTCTCAGAAACTACTGCATGGATCTTTCTCAAATTTGGTACACAGGTTCCCCTTGGGGTTTAGTGGTGCAAGATACCTTTTCTGCTCTGATTCGAAAACCCAATATAGCCACCAGGCGGCTATCTTGTATTTCCCTATGAAACTTTATCGTGATTTCTCAGGAAGTACTGCATGGATCTTTCTCAAATTTGGTACACAGGTTCCCCTTGGGGTTTAGTTGTGCAAGATATCTTTTGTGATCTGTTTCGAAAATCCAATATGGCCACCAGGCAGCCATCTTGGATTTCCCCATGAAACTTCGTTATCGCGATTTCTCATGAACTACTTCATTTATCTTTCTCAAATTTGATACACAGGTTCGCCCTGGGGTCTAGTTGTGCAAGATACCTTTTCTGGTCCGATTCGAAAATCCAATATGGCCACCAGGCAGCCATCTTGAATTTCCCGATGAAATTTTGTTATCGTAAATTCTCAGGAAATTACTGCATGGATCTTTGTCAAAGTGGGTACACAGGTTCCCCTTGTGGTCCAGTTGTGCAAGGTACCTTTTTTGGTCCATTTCGAAAATCCATTATGAAAATCTTGAATTTTCCATGAAACTTTGTTATCATGAAATCTCAGGAAATTACTGCATGGATCATTTAGTGTTCAGGGGGGACAACGCAAGTTAGAAACTCATCTATTGCAGTTCTTTAGTAAAAATTTCTTACAGCTACTTTCTCCAGTTACAGCCAAATGAGCTACAGTACCGTGGCACTATCTTTCATAAAAAAATTATATATATTTTTGGGGAAATCGTTTTTTCTCAAACAAATGCTCTTCAGACTGAAGCGAACCCCCTTGTATGTGCCTCTTTCTCTTGCAAAAGCGAACAACACGGTACCCCTCGAAATAACAGGACTGGGATAGGAGGATCCAGGTCTAGTTTTCTCTGTGATCCATGCACACGAAAGCATGTTGAAAATCCTTGAACTTCTTTCTGGGTTATGGGGCAAACTGTCAAGTGTTGACCAGGTGATTAGCTGAAGATTATATGCATAGGAGTACCCGTGTCCAGAGCAGAAACCTGATGAAAATTAGTGAGGTTCACCCATTATTCTTGATCACTTGATAAAACTTTGTCCATTTGTAGTAATTTACCACTATATCTCAAGAACCAAGAATGATATGCTTACCGAACTTATACCAGACACGAATCTGGTGTCACTATCCTGCACATGTGTATGTCTGCCTCTGTTTTCTTTCCACCCAAACTTTCTATCCACATGAATGAGTATGCCAATGAGCACCAAACTTTACATCAGACCTGCATGTTGCCACATAATAGAAGCTCATAAGAAATCAGTGAGATTGACCCATCTTTCAGGTTGAAATCGGCCAATGTAATTATACACAAGAAGGAGTATGAAGCTCCTTCAAAATACACAAAAAGAAATGTTACCGTACAAATATTGTTAAAGACAATTAAGTTTTAACCATACATTTGACAATGAATTTCAAACAATTTCCCAAATTGTTTTTTTTTGTGTACCAGTAAACAAAGATGAACTTGGGAAATTGTTTAAAATTCTTGTCAAATTCATGGTTAAACATTAATCGCCTTTACCAACATTTGTTTGGTATTCTCTCTTTTTCTGTATTTTTCAGAACTACTTCCGCCGATTGTTTATAATTTAGGTGGGCCGAAAGTGATGCATTTTAATGGTAAGCTTTTAATTTATTTTTGTGTTTCGCATTCCAATTACTGAACATTTACACAAATCCGGGAACAAATTGCACTGCAAATGCATTGTCATAATATCATCAGGCAAACGCTTCTCATTTATCAAAATACCGTTGCTCTGTAACAACATGCAGCGATAACACCGCTAACTCCTAAATCGCTACACACCATTCATTGGTCAGAGTGGTCGCATGGAAACTAGTCGTGGGTTTTATGGGTTTTTTTTGTAGAAATGTTTTGGAAAATAGTGATACTTAACGGTCCGCCGCGAGAAGATTTGGAATTAGCTGATTACACCAATACTTAATCGCTGTATTGGAATGAGCGACTGAAGCGTCCCAAATATAATTTTGTCCAGGAAGTGAGAATAAGACACAAAGGGCCCAAACTATGTTTGCCTAATTTCCTTGTTATCATTATCAATATTATTATTTTCATTCATTTATTAATTAAATATTACTGTACTGTGATATTGTACAACTACTCTGCTGGTTGACTATTTTTGCTTATTATTTTCATCGATATTATTATTTTCATTCCTTAGTTAATTAAATATTACTGTCTTCTAATAATGTAGCACTGTAAAACCATGCTGTTTTAAAAATCAATGATTGGTGGCTATCAGCAGGGTGGAATCGGTGGTTGAGAATTGAATAAACTAGGCTATACTGTAAATCATGGAACTGCCATTCCTCTCACTGAGCAAGTATAAACTATAAAGTAAAGCGTGATACCGAAATTTATTTGAAAACGATTTGAATAGAATGGGGATATCCAGCTGACAGTAATTCACCTAACTGTTGTAACCACTGGAACAACTGCTCCCTCTATCTCACTGACTTACAGTGACCTGATTATGAATGGTGATGTTGATGTTCATCAATATTCACAGTAGGCCCATTGTAAATGCAGACGCTAGAGGGAGCAGTTGTTCCATTGGTTACAACAGTTAGATGACTTTACCATCAGCTGAATAACCCCATTTGGTTGAAGGTTCCAAACGCAGCAAACACTATACTATGACAGAATATAGTTGCAAGAGATATTAAAACATCCATGTCTGTAGAATTATCCGGAAACAGTAATGCAAACAACGATTATATATCCAAACTATATCAAGCCAAGTATCTGAAGAATGCTATCAACAACCCACTTGTCAGAATACAAAACAGCTCTTGGACTTGCATATATTATTTACGGTAGGCCCCCCTACAACTGATCCACCGGCTGGGCCCAGATTACCTGTGGACAAGGTCATTACCATAATTATGTCATAATTGTACCATAATTATGTTATAATTATCGGGATTGTGATACCGTACACCGAACTTTATTTGAAAATTTTTTTTTTAACGAAATCTGGCTGAAGGCTCCAATCTTACCATAAACTATATGGGTAAAGTGGATAATTCCACTCTGTAGAATTATCAATGGAAACAATAATGCAAACACAATTATTAATTAACAGTCTGAGAAATGTTTCAAACGGCCCACTCATCAGAATACCAAACATCTCTTAGATTTACCAAAAAGATATTTACAGTTTAACATGTTTGAGAGAAAAAAGACATTCCTTCCGAAATCGTAGGCCATTTTAGCAAATGATTAACAAATTATTGCCAACACAAAGTAATATTCATTAAATAATATGTGACTATCGACCATTTTTCGGACGGCACTGTACTAAAATACTGTATTAAAAAAATGAAAACTCGATATTGTAAAATGAGTCTAACATAGACAGAAAGCAAATGAATTTTGATACGAGGAAATATCGATTTACATGAAAGCAAAATCATATTGAATTAATCATTTAAAACCATCGAACAAAGAAACACATTGCTACCGAAGAGAGATGGAACAGAATTGTAACAGATATAATTCTGCTGATTAGAGGTTCCGAACTCCGCAAACACTAAATAGATAAAAAATATTCAACTGGGCCCAAAACTTCACGGCTGTAGGGATTCTGATGTGAGTTTTGAAATAGGACATTTGAGCATAACCCAGTTACGTGTACCGTTAATCTCTGTTTGAAAACTAGACCATTATCTCTTATCATCTATCATAGGATTTTTGTCCATTACCAGAATCAAATGTGGTGTACATATATGTATGGACTAGCTATGATTCTTCATGAAATATAGTTGGACCTATTTGAGTAAGTCAATGTCACTTATCCTTGATAAAGTTCTTAACCCTATCTGGCCTGGGCTTTCTGGGACCTGTCCAGGCCCGGGGGGGGCGGCAAATGCCCATCCTCTCTCTAATTATGTTTCTTACCCCTTGAGCTAGGGGTCTGAAACTTACCACACTACCCTTGGGTCAAGCTCTACCAGAAAATCTAAACAAATCCAAGATGGCCGCTTTGATCACGTCACTTTCAAAAGCGGCATTTTTTGGTCGATTTTTTGGTCAGATTTTCCAATTTTTTATTTATGCAATTTCTCCGCAAAAATTTCAAATTAGTAAATATTAATGTGATGTGAAATAAAATAGTTTTGCCCAATTTTCATCGAGGAAAAAGTAAAATTTTGCAGAAATATGACGAAATCATCCCTTTTGTGGCACCCCACTTGCCCGCCATCTTGAATTTACCCATGATCCTCTGCTCAGAGGGTTATGCAAATAGGCTCAAAATGACCCCAATATGATAAACTATAAAGTCACGGAGTTTCAGCTCTCCATTTTTTGTCGTTCCGGAGATAGCGCAGAAAGTTTGGTAGGGTTGCCTCCCCC
>JAVTVY010029296.1:0-12888 GCA_036873755.1 Hanleya hanleyi
GGGTTAGTGTGTAATGTCAAAGAAATTGGAACTCATCTGTCGGAGAGATTAATTTGGTCCATACACAGAGGTTTTGGTTTCAATTATGTGGCAGAAATGTATTGGATTTGGACCAGTATGCAGTGTGTCTTCGTTTATATACTTGACGATTTGACCGATCGATTAGCTATTTTAAAGGAATAAAATTTATGGCATGTAGCTAGATCTTAATATTACGTAAAATTTTCGAACTGAAATAACTATTTAGAGGCCATCTTGGATTCCCCTCACGCGATGGCGAACATGACTACATGTATTTTGTGGAAAATTACAGTAGATGGATTATCTAGCGTCCAGTTTTCGATATTGTGGTTATATCTCTGAAGCGCTTGTCTGCAAAAAGATAAGCCTTACTTGATGGACAATCAACCTTACACACCGGTTAATCATTTCTAGGGGGCGGGCACTGATTCCTGGATCATGGGTGGGGGTCATAGCATCTGCGCAAATAGGACCGTGTTGATTTAAGAAGTGCCTTCCCATTATATGCAATTACCGTCGAACCATAAGTTGCACTCCCCCAGTAGTAAACACATCAGAAATGCAACTTCAGGATGTCCTTAAAAGCGGAACGAAACTGGCGGCTCATCAGACTGTAGATGAGCCAATTGATACTCGAGTTTGCACCAATCAACAAGTTTGACAGTATGTAGACTTCTTGGGGAAATACCTCATTTCTATCAACAGTCGTCACGATGGTGTATGGAAACCAGCAGATAAAAAACACCACGAATACAACCAGGAGCATCTTGGCCAACTTCATGGAATCACGGTACCCTCCGTTCCTCCGTCTGACCGCTCCAACTTGATTCTCGATGCGTATCTTACTTCGATGCACAAAGAGAAATATTCGGATGTAGAAGAAGGCGATGAGGCCAACGGAGACGATACTAACGCCAAGCAAGGTGTAGGAATTAGACCGCCGGTCGTAGGTGCATGTCTCGAGTTTGTGATCATACCGGTGTCCGTGGCCTCCCCATTCGGCGAGATAGCGAAGATCGGCCAGGAAACCACCAACCCAGAAACCGATTACCATAAGAGGAGTGGACCATCGAGTGAATACCTTGTCGTATATGACAAAGTAGCACATGTGGATGTAACGATTGAAGCTGATCATTATAGTAGTCAGTAGAGAGCATACTCCCGTCACCACGTGCACTGCTCCCAGGAACTGACACAATCCTCTGTTATCATCGTAAAAGTCCTCTCCGACCACTGCATCTGAAATCACAATGATATAACCACTGATTTCCTTTGGTAAAATAACGTCACGGCATGGGCTGACGAGTGAAAAATACGTGCATTCAGACTTTTGGACTTTGAGAGGCTGAGTTTATACGTAGAAGCTCAATGTTGATTTAAAGCTCAAGGGTTATGAGGAACGCCCTAACATAACAATTACAAGTCCTACGGACGTTTGCAACCCAGTTCCTTGATCAAAATTTAATACCAAACTGGTTTGAGGCTGCAAATATATTAATCCAGTCATTATTATTAACGGTCTTGTCGGGATAATCACAAAAATTGAAGAAACTCCAATGCAACCCTCTTACCAACGACTGACAGCGGACCGAGAAAACATGTCACAAAGAAATCAGCAATTGCCAAATTCAGTATAAAAATGTTTCCAGTCGTCTTCAACTTCTACAAAGAAAAAAAAGAGAATAGAAATTCGAATCTCTGGAAAACATACAAGAAGCATTCAGGGATTGACTAATGTAATCGTATAATAAAATTTATTCCACAGGTGAGATATTCCGAACCATTTAAAATTATATGTGACATATGGTCAAAAATATAGCAACATGCACAATGATTGCAAAGTTAAGAACCAACAATAACCAAATTAATAGCGGAATTAAAGGATTATACCTGATTTAGGTATATAACATCTATCATAACATGAGACCAGCCACAAGACGGTGGATTTACCTTACAGTGAACGATTGCCACGATCACCAGTATATTCCCCAAGGTTCCCACGACGCTAAACGTGCCGACAATAATCAGTAATGGGTAAGCCAACCCAGGATTAACCCGAATCAATGCATCGTGAGTTATGTTGGAAGAATTCATCAGGGCGGTGAAACTACAATTCGAAGAAGACAAGCAACGTATATACGTAGAAATTGTTGCCACAGGAAATCAGTCGTATCCGACTAGAAAGTGTTTCGTGTCAAGCAGGACATAGTCCGGGATGTTAGGGCATAAAAGGGACTGTTTGGTTCAGATTCTTCCAAAAGCACCAAATTTGGCCCATATGTCGCCCATACAGTACATTTTCGATTTTTGACGGGCGCCAAGGTAGTCTACCCCTGGGGCCGTCATATTGGCGAAATTCATTATGCCTGCCACCCGCGTTAGAGGTCAATCGTATTTAAAACAACAAAATGGCTAGAATCATGAATAATACAACTTTTTAGTGGTTATCGGTGTCGGGGAATCTGATTCTGATCTTATTTCAACGATTTGATGTCAAGGTCGCCCTAAAGTTCATTATGGGGTAAAATTCGTCATTTTTAGTGGTCTTTAGTCGAGATATACAAACTAACTCATTTTATCGATTTTCGGGGTTGAGTAACCCGAATCTGGCCATATTTTGACAATTTGAGGCAATATTGCATGTGAGGTTCACGACAGAGGTCACCCAAAACAGAGATAGGAAACACCAAAAGGGCTAGAATCACAAATAATACCATAGGGCTTTGTGGCATAGGAGAATTAGATTCTGACCTTATTTTGACGATTTGAGGTCATGGTCACCTCATTTGAGAATTAAAGGTCAAAGATCAACAGTTGCTACCAAAAACAATCGAAACAAGATTATTCAGGAAAAATGTTACTAAAATACTTCGGAGATTGCATCTGCTGACAAACTATGCCGCTACGTGCAGTTAAATGTTCAAAATACAAAACAAAGACCGCTTATGCAACAGTATATCAATGATTACTTTTACTACCTATGCCTTCTGGCTTGCGTTCTATGATGCCAACAATAAATAATACTTGTCATCACCGCCATCGTTATTAACGCACCCGCCTTCGCATTTGCAGAGGGTCGTGTATCGGACATCGGCACAGTTGCATTTACACCTTCCCGTGCATGCCTTGAGTCAGCCGCAATGCATGAGAATGGCATATGTCATAGAAGTGTCGCTGAGGGTGGTCCAAAGCGGTTGCCATCTACTGGTGCAATCTTTGTGCCAGCTCCACTCACTGAAATCAGGGATTTCCTGCTGGAGTGAAGCTCAGGGGTTTCCTGCTGAAGTGAAGCGACTCCAGTAGAAACTCGCTTGCAGCATCGCTCGCTTGACATGCTGTAAAAGCGCGGCTTGGGAGGTGGGATGTTTTCCAGCGATCTGGTTGCAGTAGTGAAGAGGTGATGCTTGCCTCATAATTTCGTTTCAATGTCAAATTAAATGGAATCATTAACCATATCAATCTGTGATTTATATGTGATTAATTTTTGTCAAAACAACTGCGAACGTTAACTGTCAATCTGTTACAACACATATAAGGGAGGTGGGATGAGGTGCCGACATACTGACAGAGCCACATGACTTCACAGTATAGTCTTCTGGTTAACCTATTCTAAAACACACACCAAGAATCTAACGATTCGTGATATGTGTTGTATCTCAGGTACGCTTTTATTGTACCTGTTTATGTGGCAACTTGGATGGCATGACTACACGGCCCCTAGCACCGGCATAAGCGGTATTAGATACAAATCTAGAGAGCTATGATGGAAATGCTCTGACAACTCGTATATTGGTAATTGGTGAGCTGTGTCGCTTTGACAACACGTACACTGGGGATTGGTGAGCTGTATCGTCGTCAGATGAAAATGACGGCATTTAACACAAAAGACTAGTCTGTAAGGCCCGATGTCGACCCAGCATCAACTTCCCACAATGCCAACATATATCAAAGAGCAAAAGGTCTGTACAGGGGAGAGGGGCGGGGGCCTCGGGGACGAAACGTCCATCAGCAGGATTTCGCCATATACAGGTAAAAATTACAACACATATAAGGGAAATGGGAAGAGGTACCGACATACTGACAGAGCCACATGACTTCACAGTATAGTCTTCTGGTTGACCTATTCTAAAACACACACCAAGAATCTAGTGATTTATCCTGATGGCGATTGTAATCTGTAAATAAATTATACTCTATTCTGACAACCGATTGTCCAGCACTGTATGACAACCCATTACCCACCACTGCCTGCGCCATTATCCATGTTGTATGACAATCGACTGTCCAGCACTGCTTGTCACCGTTTCGTAACTGATTATCCAGCTCTGTCCACACTATGACAACTGATGATCCTGCGCTGTCCTCACCATTGCCCATGTTGAATGGCAACCAATTGTCCAGCATTGTTGTCACTGTATGATAACTGAGGATCCACCACTGCCCTCACCATTGTCCATGTTATATGACAACCGATTGTTCATCACCGTACATGTTGGATAGCTGATTATCCCCCAATCTTAATCCTACCAGGCCAAGGGGAGTCAGTATGCCTCCCACCAAGCTTCCTATCGTATCTCCAGGCCGACAAAAACGGAGAGCTGACCCTCCATGACTCTTTCATTTATCACTTTGGGGTCATTTTGGTCATATTTGCATAACTCCCTGAGCAGAGGTTCATGGGTAAATTCAAAATGTTTTCCTCATTTGTCTTCGAAATACCTGATTTTCTGTGTGGAAAATTTGAAAAAAAACTATTTTATTTCACATCAGATTATGATTCACTAATTTATCATGTATGTGATGTGTTTTTTTTACATTTTGTTGAAGAGATTCATCCAAGGGTATAGCGTGGGAAGTTTTAGCCTCATAGCTCAAGGGCTAAGAAATCTATTTGGGGGGGGGGATGGGCTGTCGCCAGGACAGATCCCGGAATGACCAAGCCAGATAGCCTTCTGCCAATCCTCCACCACCATAGCATCGAGGGTTCACCAAAGCAGAACAAAAATGGTCACATTGAGGTAACATAACTTCCTGTCCAACGAAAAACTATACCTGAATTAACGTATTAATCGACGATGATTGACTACATATACAACTTGAGGGTATCAAATGTAGTGCCATGCTGTTGTAAAAGGATTGTTGTCACCACTGGAAAAGGTTGTTGGATTCTTAAATCTAACCACCTGTAACTCTGTTTGTGTAGTATTTGCTACCCTGATACAACATAATGTATAGGGTATTCTGGTAATTGTTTACTGGTAATTTATACACAAATATTGAGAAAAATTCATCATAGTATATGATATAATATGAGGTGGTCATGTCCAGATTATTTCAGCAAGCCCCTGTGTATAAAAATTTTGAAAAATTGATGCCATAACGATTTAATTATACAGGAGCGCTACTTATGGTATAATACAATTGATGGCGACACATCATTAATTCGACAAAAAAAAATAGTATTCTAATTCATGTGCTATGAAGCATGCATGTTCAAGGAGTCTGCATTGTTTCGTGAACATCAAGTCAACAATTCAAGCAACCCTCTAATTGTAATTATAGAACTTCGTGGTGATGGCCGGACAGTGGGACAAACAATAACTTAATAGGTCATAGGTTGGCAGAGGCGATTTGAAAATTTCAACAATTTTTATAACACAAACACTCAATTACAACAAAAATAGAAGATGACCTCTCCCTTAAAACATCATTAGATGCATATGTGAATTCATGTTTTGATCTATCGCTCCGTGACCATACGCAATCAAATGTATCCAGCAGTAACTTACAGATTGTTCGGATCTAATATTGAGTTTGAACCCTACCTATCATTGTGTAGACAATCTCCAGCCCGACAGTTCTTCTCAAAATTACGACTCAGCGACCACAGACTAGCAATTGAGCCCGGAAGGCATACTAGACCTATTACTCCTGTAGAACAGCGGCTATGTAATACATGTAATATTGTTGAAGATGAAATGCATTTTGTAATGTCCTGCAAAAAAATTGCAGATAGTCGATATGTACTATTTCAGCATGTGATAAGAGAATATCCGGCTTTAATTGATTTAACGACTGCTGATAAGTTCATTTTCATAATGTCATGCCGTGATAGTCCAACAATAGCTAATACCGTGTGTTCAACACTCCTGAAATGGTACCGAAATGATAGCGAGCGACTCTACCAAAGCTATATTCACGTTCATATGTATATAGATAATTTATGCTTCTGTTTTGCATTTCGATATTTTACTGTTCTACTAATTTTATTTACTCTTGTACTCTGCCATATCTGGTGTTCGTACAATAAAATCTTGAATCCCTTTTTCCGTTTTCTACATTATACCAAAATCTCTAGCAAGAACTTTCTCATAAGAATGAATGTGACTGACTGTTTTTGTAATTTTTAAAATAAATAAGCCGCATCCAGTGCGTTTGGGTGATCCGGTAAGGAAGCGTCTCAAAATATCGGTCGGGAATTCTGTCGAGAAATCTGTGATCTTTTCTCGATATAGCGAATTCCAAAGGTGAGAGCGGATCGAGAATTGTTTTTACGAAAACCGAATGATTCGTAAAATTGGTTGTCTTTCGCTTTATTGATGGGTTTTCATTCGAGAAATTTTTCTCGAAAGAAAAACGATATCGCGAATCCTTCGAGAATCCTTCGAGAATTTTTCTCAGTGAAGAAAAACGATTAAACCGATTAAAAGTAGTGCCGTTTTTGGTTTCGCCTAGCCTGGTACCCTGACTAGCATTACATTGCTGACATATGCCCGTAGACTAGGGCACCAGGTTACTGTTTCTGTGCAAAACTAAATATCCGATGCATGTGCTCGGCCCCACTTATACATCCATGATACATAAATTCACAGAAGTGGATTCACAATGTATATATCCGTTATTATAGATAGAACATTATGAAAGCAGGATATAATGTCGACGATATACACTCTTTGATTTTAAATAGTCAAGACCGAAGAAGGATCGTTTTTGTGGTCAGATGTTCCACCGGACTGATAATCACTGGACTACATTTATTAAGTACAATAAAATAAAACTTATGATAATGTGATAATTCAATGCAGTCTCTTTTAAATCCCGGTGACATGGTATGTTAGCATTACCTACATTGTTAAATCGGCAGATACAGTTTGATTTTACGTGGGCATATACTTTATGTAGCACCCTCACACATAGCGGCGTAACAGCTCTTAATCTGTGAATGACGTAAGTGTATTCATTCGCCTCTCGATGGTTTCGCAGTATTCTCTCGAAGCTTTCTCGATCAAAATTTCTCGACATTCTCTCGATCAACATAAAACCATTGATTCTCGATGGGTTAACTAAAGACGAATAAAAAACGATACTCGATCGAGATTTTTGTTTTTTATATTTTTCTCTGCACATTCTCTGGATGAATTCCTGAAAGGATCGGGATTTCTTCTAGAAAACCAACCAAAATTCTCGATTGAAGGGAAACGATTAATGGAGACGCTTCCTAATGCAAGCGCAGGAGGTCAGGGAAGTCGAGGCTATATTTACATCTTTAATATCACCGGAAAGCTTAATCCCCACAACAGAAGATAAATATAGATACACGAATATTCACATTTCAATGGGACATAAAAAGAGGAATTATTAACCCATTTGAAATGCTGTATTTACGGTGATTTTTATCATGATATGGGAAATTATGTTAATTTATCGCTGAAGATGACTGAGCTTATTAGTCGAAACATTGTATCTTCGAATACATATCCAAAGATTCACCCCAGCGGGTCCATGTGTGAAAGTCTGTCAGTTACTTTCCGAAAGGCGGTGGTTCTTTCCGGGTACTCCGGCTTCCTCCACCAACCAAACTGACTGTCACCATATGAGTGAAACAAACTTGAGTGTGACATCGTCCATGTTGCCACATGAACAGGTGCAATAAAAGCGTACCTGAGATACAACACATATCACGAATCGTTAGATTCTTGGTATGTGCTTTAGGTTTACCAGAAAACTATTCTGTGAAGCCATATGACGCAGTCAGTATGTCGGCACCTCTTCCCACTTCCCTTATATGTGTTGTAATTAAGCCAAATTCCCTCCTTCCTTCCTCCAAAGATTTACTTGTTATCGTGGCGATATGCCGCGTACTTGTGGGATGGATTGAATTAGCGAGCCGTTCCCAACTAGACTCGGTAGTTCAGTTGGTAGAGCAGTGGGACGATATCCCCTAAGTCGTGAGTTCGATTCTCACCCGAGCAAGAATTTTCTGGCAGGGTGTTTCACAATGTAAGAATAAAATTATATTATAATTTATCCCTAAAGATGAATGAAATTGTTAGTCGAAACATTGTATCTTCAAATATATATCCAAAAATTCACTTGTTATCGTGGCGATATGCCGCGTACTTGTGGAATGGATTGAATTAGCGAGCTGTTCCCAACTGGACTCGGTAGCTCAGTTGGTAGAGCAGTAGGACGGCATCCCCTAAGTCGTGAGTTCGATTCTCATCCGAGCAAGTTTTTTCTGGCAGGGTGTTTCACAATGTAGGAATATAATTATATTATAATATATATTCAGAAGTCAGTGGATAGGGCACTTGCATGTCAGATGTTTTACGGGTGACTGGGTCAAATTCATCTCTAAAGATGTCTATGAACGTCTTCCTTTCAATAAAAAATATGCATAAATCAACTGATAATTGAGAGTGAAGAATTATAAGGACATAAGCTCGCAAGTTTACACAGTTTGAACCACATCATTTGACAGTTTATACCCCGATGAACCTGCAAAATGCGAAAGTCAATCCTTAAATAAATTCATTCTAATGGACAACAGCCGAGCATTGATGAGGAAATTAATGGTTGCGATGGAATAAACGTTCGAGATCTCTTGTCACTCTAAAAGTATATTGCTAATGTTGAAAGTCAACGCTAGAGTAAGAAACGTAATAACACCTGCAAAGCCGTTCGCTCTTATATCAATAATAATACATTATACAATTATGGTGTTGGGGATTCGCTATTTACTGATATCTTCAGAATACAAACCAATTGCATATCAAGACATCATTTTCCATGCACCTATAAAAGGATCGATATTTTTAATGATTCACTCTTCCTCGAGCGAGTAACGATTCTGTTAGTACGTCAGGACTGAAAACAAATAAGCACCAGACAGAGTATGCGGCCTCGCCGTCGTGTTTTATATGGAAACGCACCTATTTACTTCATACAGACGTTGTTGAGTTACACACGGCTCAAGTTGCAGTTAAGTTCCAGTTGCATGTAGCTGAAGAATGGTGAACTATGGAAACTGTAGCGAATTATCGCCAGTACAACAATACAACATAACCACACCAGGGGTACAACAAGATGCGCTTGCAATTTCACCCACGGACATTGTGATATCCTGCTTCCTTGCTGTTGTAACGATATTGACTGTTAGTGGAAATGTGTTCATTATACTGTGCATGACGAAGAACAACCAATTTTCGTCTAATTTCAAGATTTATACCACTTTCTTGGCATTCGCCGACTTAGGCGTGGGTCTGCTTTGCACACCCGTTTATGCTATCCTGAAGGTATTCCACAATTGGTCGTTTGGGCTCGCACTATGTGTTAGTTGGGCCGTTGTAGACTGGACTTTGGTGTACGTGTCAGCCCTTCTACTTGCCGCCATCGCCTATGACCGGTACAAATGTGTCACGTGTCCCATTCAATACAGAACACAATTCACCAAACGCCGGACAGTTATAATATCAACGGTCATGTGGATCTTAAGCTTTGTGATCTGGGGCACTTTAATTTTGGGGTCTTTGTTTAGTGATAAGTCGTCCTTTATTTCCTCAAACGGGATGTGCTCCATCCGCCTGACGCCCGTCTTTATTACCCTACTAGCGATTTTGGCAGACTGGGTACCCGTCATATTTCTCGTTGCCGCCTATTTTTCTCTTCTTCTCTCGCTGAAAAAAAGAATGCAATATCCGTGTCCGGGGAAGAAGACAAAAATCTCTGATCAAAGTGCAAGACACAAAGACGAGATAGCCATGAGCTCAATCGCAATGACAGGTAATGCTGAAGAGAGCAAATCCGTAGTGGATGGCAATTCCATATTTCCCTTAGACAACGCAACTGAAACACAACCCGTGCAAGCAAGACCTTCAAGTGGAATCTGTGAACTATTTCTGAAAGATATTAACGTCAGCCTAACTGAGATAGCGCCTAAACGTGTTAAACCCCCAGCTTCCGGATCATCCCAAGAAATGTCTCAGATAATGGCACAGAACAATCAATGTTCGAGGACCGCGAGTGCGATCATCACAATGTTTTTGATTTGTTGGATGCCGTATTTAATATTGTGGCCCCTGTATCAATTTGATTACATTCAATTCCATGTTTATATAGTTTCGAACATCTTTGCTTACGCCAACTCTGCAATCAACCCGTTAATTTATATTTTGACAAACGCCGCTATTCGATCCAGAATGGTTGCTTTCTTTCAAAGACTCTAAGGCCACGTACACTGGCGCAAATCTTACGGCAAAGGACCAGATATGTTTAGATGGGTAAATGGTCCCAGAACAGGTGCGGTAGATGTGCCAAAAGTAAAATATTGGCTATACAAGAAATTTTTCAGTTGGAATGATTGTATACTCAGAAAAGTTTCAAGGCACTGAAGCTCATCATTCATAACAGGGCGGTGAAATAGTGCATTCGTGCAAAATCACCAATTTTGAGGCGAAAATACCCCATATTTCTTTCTATAAACATATGAAGATAAACGATAACCAGAACCAGCTTGATACGGCATACTCGCTGTTCCAATGCATAGTCGTAGACCGAATTTGGTTCTGGTTATCGTTTATCTTCATGTGTTTGCAGAGAACAATAAGAATTGTTTTCACCTCAGAATACACTATTTTGTGCAAATGCACTACTTTACGACCCCGTTACTCGAGAATCATGAGACTCAGTGCCTTGAAATTTGATGATGAATATGATACTGTTCTTCGTGCCATTTGAAAAATTTCTTGTAGTGGAAGTATTTTATTTTGGTACCTCCGCATTGCGCCTGACCAGGGACCATTTCCCCATCTAAAGATACAAGGCCCTTTCAGGTTGATGACAATATTATTGATATTTGTGTTATGTTTTGTCGCATATTATAGTCACGAGACTGTAATAAGTGCAAAATGCCCTGGATATCAAATATCCGTATATCATAATCGAAAAATTTATAACTTCGCGCACTAATTACGTTAAATATCAACGTACTGTGTAATGTATAATAGGCGCCCAATTTCATAAAGTTCATTTGAAAATATGCATGTACTTACATTTTGTGTGTATCATATATACCGTGTGTTGACGGTAAGCCATATTCTAATGACACAGGGCTGGTGGGTTTTTTCGGTACTCCGGTCTCCTCCACTATGCCAGCTGGCTGTCGTAATATGAGGGGAAATAACCAAATCCCCCGTCTAATGACAACTTTCTCTTCAGGACGATTCTTTCAGTGTAGTAAAATGACCCGGGGTATATACTTCATCGAACAGCACACATCATTTGACATGAATAACCACCATCTCTGATTACATAGATCCCATTCTGTGTTCTTGTTATATGTTTTTCCTATGATAAATGTCCCTAAATTCATCTTTTATCTCCTGAAAATTGGGCGAGTTGTTTTGAAACTTTGTCTGTATACATTAAATTTGACTGATTTAACTATATAATCAATAATTTTATTTCTCGATTCTTTTAAGCCTAAAAATGTGTTAATTGGGTGCATTAAACTGCCAAGCAAAATGAAATATCACGTACAAAATCTTGTCTTGTGCTAAGAGTATATTTTTATGGTTACAAAGTCAAACAGATTCTTCTGATGACGTCATTTCGATGTCTACTGATTCCCCCAGTAGCAAGCTGGGTCTAACAGGAAGCTAAATCCATATGTATGGTCTATTAGAGTGGAACCCAACCACACTTCAAATACAAAATCTAAGCTTAAAGCACACTTGTGACGTTAATCTATTGTCCCGACGCTCCATTATTTTCAAGGAATGTTGAGTTGCTTGAACATTGCTTTCAACGGAATGGAGAGTTAATTAGATAGCAAGAGCCTGTACCAGTTTCAAGAGGAACACACGCAATAGAATATCCAGTACATTTACTAATGTTGAGATAACGCATATATACGACTTAAGATTACTAAGCTACGAGGAAATTAGTGTAATATGAGAGAGCCCTACGACTCGTGTTCCTCTATGATAGAATGCTTGTAAAACGCTTATATACATGGCAGATAAACAGGCCACTTTAGTGATGGGATGAGTGATTTGCGTATGACGAGTTGCGAGTTCAAACGGGAGTTGCCTCCTATACCGTCTATGGGTTTAAACGTGTCTACCGTGTTCTACTTAAAGGGCCGAAACCTGATGACATTTTGCACCACTTCTATCTTGTGATACGCTGTACAGCCATGACAATTACATGACCGGTTGGCATCATAAGACAGTTAAATTACCTCTTCAACCACAAAACAGTTCGAGTTACTTTCTTGTGTACAATGTCCTGCATGTGAGACCAAGCGCACCAGGCAGAATCAGCGAGCTTAATTCAGGGTTCATCATTTACAATGTTAACTTCATGTCGTCTTAAATGACACATTATCGGGACATCGTCACGACAACTTCAAGCCTTGCAGCACATGTACTGCTTTGACAGTTAAACTAGTGTCGGCGTTAAAACCATGGCTTGCTTTTGTGAGTGGATGTGTTTTAAGTAGCGGAATGTCCTCGTAACTCTCCATTCCTTAAAAACAATGGGCCTCGGCCTCTTCGGGGCCTCGTCTCCATTATTTTCAAGGAATGG
>JAVTVY010029297.1:0-12016 GCA_036873755.1 Hanleya hanleyi
ATTCATATCATTAATGCCAATTTTGAACTTTGAAATACAGTCGATCACTGGTTACATTTGGATTTGTGCAAAGTTATATGTGGTTCAGAGTGTGTAGAGGAAAAATGTCCAAGTTTAAAATATCAAAACTTATGAACCACAAGCTCCTACGGCAAGGGCGGTAAAAAAAACCTCCATAGAATAAACATATACTTATTAGAATTTACAAAGATACAGCGAAAGACGGAAATTGAGACAAATGATTAACTTACATTTGCTGGAGATTGCGATTTTAAATTCTCTGACTAGATCCTTTGTACTGGGCGGATTCCACGCAAAACTGTACCACTAACTCCCATTTCTGTCTGTCCTTGACGGATTATGACATTAGAAACACCAATAACTTGGAAAACATTATTAGCAAACACAGTTCCCTGTACCTTATTATCTAAAATGTGTCAATGAATTGCATAAGATGAAAATAAACAAGTGCCCCTATGAATTATTTGTACAGTTTTTAGTTTAGCGGAACAAGACACAAATGACATTAGTAACATTTGTGTTACTAATGTCATTTGTCCGTCAAAATCTATTTCGTATATGTACAAGAAATTTCTTATAACAGAAGCACTTGCATATGCTCAGTGGAATTAGGTCAAGCATATTGATGTATCTGTACCATTGTCAGTGTATGTCATCGCCCATGCTGTAATATTGAGCCTTTTCAAAAACGTTCTAATGTCATTTCCGTCAAGGGAGTTGGACAGACATGACACTAGAAACGTTTTTCAAACGCTCATAGTATCGATGTATTGGTATTTTATACACTGGCAATGGTACATATATCTCAATAAGGTCAAGCTAGTACCACTGTAAATCTTTAATTGATTAATTTAATTGACATTTGTTTTGTGGTGAATATTGTAAAAAAAGTTGGACAGACATATGACATTAGAACAAATGACATTAGAAACATTTACATTTCTGTCTCTCTATTATACTGCAGATAAGAAATGTGCAGTGTACAACTGTTTATTATCAGATATGCATACATTACAGAACATTTGTGGGTTTAGCAAACACAGTACAAGACACAGAGTCCGTTTTTTTTACATTTTTAATGTTGCAAACGTCATTTTCCGGTGAGACAGACAAATTGACGGAAAGTGGTACACCTTTTCGTGGAATCCGCCATTGGCAGACAGAGACTGAGAGTGGGCTATTTAGCCGGAAATGTGGAATTATGATGATTGGAGTCATAAACTAGTTTTCTATTTATACAGTTGAACAGGTCAGGGGGAAAGACTAACTGGGATATTTATCCCAATTGAGATAAAATATCCCACTTTGTATATATTATTTCATACTTATGTATTTTCATGCTGACATACTTTGCTAGATATTCTGTTCATAGACACACAACAGTGGCGAGTGAAGGGAAGTATACTGCAACAACAACACAAAAACATAATGCGCATAATCGCAATATCACAGAGAATAATTTCGGCGAGATTATCCCATCACGTGCCATTTTTGTTTACATAATAAATTTCCCTGAATATGTTATTTGAAGCCATGTTTCATTTTTGAAATATTAAAGTGGCTAATTTTAAAGATTAGTCGCATGAACGGAGCAATAAGTTAATTGCTTTGAAAATCATGGAACAATGAAGCCATATGTTGTCGAAAGATCCATGCAGTCCAGAGTATGTGTGGATGTCCACATTTTCCATAAATATATAAAAACTGAAGTTGACATAGCCCTATACCCCATTCGAGGTACAGGCATATACCTTATTAATACCCTGATCAAGTATGATCAAGGGATAATACCCTGATCAAGGTATTTTCCCTAACCTGTTGAACTGTAGCCTATTTTCGTTTTACCATGCATGCTCAGGCCTAATACACAGTTGTCCATTCCACAATGGGATCAAGAGGAGATCGCGCTATTCAACCTTTTCCAACCCACTTCGTTTATTTTTTTGAACCCCCCCCCTCACACACACACTTTCAGTGACCTGGGACATGAGTTCCCAGTCACCGCCATGTATATCCCCTGTAGCCTAGGGCATTTTACTCTTTACTGATATTCATAAGTATTCTTCATCTCCCGTAGGCGTATACTTACTTGCTAACAGATAGAGGGAAGCTGCATGGGTACTGGACAGTTTCTGTTGTCATGTGTTGTTGTTGTTGTTGTCGTCGTCGTCGTCCAAATAGCGAATTTCTCTTTCTTCTTCAAACACAGTTATCGTGTAGGCTATAAATATAAACTGAATTGCCTGCCTGACTCCTTCATACACAACTACTTAAAGGATTTGACATACAAACGCAACTTGGCTGGTTGGGACACAATAATTTTTAAACTGTACTGTAACGTTCTCGCTTCGCTAAACTGACGACATGGCAAAGATTCCCGAGGCTGAACGAGGTTTCCGAAAGCAAACTTGAACAGGTAAGCAATGTGACAGTAAGTTAGGGTACCGGCTTAGGTGAAGTCAATAGCGGCACTACTTCCATCGGTTTTTAATCGTTTTTTCCTCCACTGGGAAAATTCTCGAAGGTTTCTCGACTGATTCTCGATATCGTTTTTCATTCGAGAAAAAACGAAAGAAAACCGCCTTCGCGAATCTTTCGAGTTTTCTGAAAAAAAATTCTCCATTCTCTCTCACCTTTGAAAATCTCGATATCGAGAAAAAAATACAGATTTCTCGACGAAAAACCGAACGAATTTTGGGGACGGTTCCTAACAGCCCATCGTATATGTCATATTTGGAGAGAATATGCCATGCAATTTGGACGTGATCCTCATCAACAGACGGGTAATCATAAATCACAGAAAATTAAAAATTGCTTCTAGACGAGCGATCAATAGCCAGGTTCAGGAATAGCTAAAACAACCATAAAATTGAAAAAGGGCACCTAACTCGATTGGATTGCAAAATCGTGTAAGCGATGTTTGTAATAATGGAGAATCAGAATAAAAATACCACATTCTCATGAAATGCAAGATATATTATAACAAGATGTTTCTTGTTGCACTGTCTATATAAAACAAACTGTCTGCACTTCGTTAGTTAGGCGACGAATCTAAATTTGCTTGGCTGACGGCTTCTCGGAACGGGACAGTAATATCTGAAGTCGCATATTTCATCCAACATAGCTTTGCTACAAGGAAATTCAGGTTACCTGCTAGCAAGTTTGTCAAACAAGTGTCGAGCAAGGGAAGTAACCTCACAACTACTAATCCCGATAAAACTGTATACAGAGTTATTTACCTTGCACATGTGGAAAATCTGGAGATAAAAGTATAAGGAAAATCTGTTTCATTCATACGAATTTCATAGAATTAGACAACTACGATGCATTGCCGGTGTGGAGGCTAAGAATGTCCGGTGGTTACGAGTGTCCGGCTCTTATCTTTTAACCCAGCTAGGACATTTCTCTCCACATTGGAGATAAATGTCCGCACATAATTGCAATAGGAGAGAGTGTGAATTAAAGTTTATCGTTGCGTTCAGCAATATTTCAGCTATACAGCGACTATCAAACAAAATTCTAAGTATTCAAGTTGATAACTTAGTAATCCAACACATTAAAACATACACGCATTAAAACTTATGCAGCATACCGATTACTCTCACATAACCCAAGAAACAGTCCTCCCTCACCCGACCAAAACGATCTTCCAAAGTAGTCGCCCGATAAAAAGAATCTCTTACAATCTTAAAATCTATACAGCCGATAAGAATATGTTTCACTGTGAGATTTTGGTGGCATGGAATACCGGTACACCTTGGGATCTTTTCTTTAGTAAATGTTCGCGAGTTAATCGTGTATGGCCGATTCTACATCGCCTGATCATGGCTTGATCGAAACGTTCAAATGAGTATAACCTACAGTTTTTTGAACTCGTGAAGTTTGTTATAGTTCACAGCATCCCATAAAGATTGAAACAGCTTTCTCACATAAGTACAGATAGAGGGTCTGAAATCGCTATATAGTAAAGGATACGAAAAGGGACACTAATTCCCCGGAGACTCTTAGCCATCACACCGGTATCGCTAAGAATTTCTTAACTGCTTCAATTTTGCAGGAATCTATTTGTAGTTTCATTGTATAAATATTTTTATTTCTTTCCTCCTTGAAGCGTCTCATGCAAGGGATCTTTTAATTGCGGACGCCTGCTGCTTGCTGAATGTGGATCAGGCGTTTGCATCGTCCTCATACCTCAATTGGAAGATCTCAGTGTCATGTCATTGGACTTTAATGCTTTGGCATGGAAGTATCATTCCAAAATTTTATCAATGGACAATCACCCTGATATAATTCCAGACAACATTGCAGTAGCATTGGACTATCCCTTCAATATCACCAGAATATCATTCAACCCTCATAGGATCTTCAGGGTAACATTGCAATATCGTCCTCGTATCATCACAATACCATATTTCCCTGATTATCAGTATGACATAAGCAGAAAATAACCATTCCATTTTCCTGCAATGTATTAAAGCCTCAAATGCTATGGGATGCAGTTAATAATAACAAACTTCGTGAGTAGGATGTATGATGTATTCAACTGAATACCAGGAACGTTTCGATCAAGCCATGATCAGGCGATGTAGAATCGGCCATACCTGATTATCTCAAGAACATTTACTAAAAACGGAACCAGCCCCACGGTGTATTCCATGCCATGAAGCTCTCACAGAGAAACATATTTTGATCGACTCTATAGATTTTAAGATTTTGCAAGAGATTCTTTTTATCGAGCAGCTACTTTAGAAGATCTTTTTAGTCTGGTAAAAGAACAGGGTATTCTAGGTTATTTGATACAAATCGGTTTATTGTTTAAGTTTCAATGTATGTACCTGTTTTTGGTGTGTTGTGTTGATTACTTATGGATTGCTGGGTTGTTGACTTGTTTTTGTTGGAATACTTGGAATTTTGTTTGATCATCGCTATATAGCTGGAATATTGCTAAACGCGACGTTGAACCATAATTCTCTCTCTCTCCTATGGATAGACGAGCAGTTTCGTAGCGTAATTTAAGCTATTATAAAAATCTGTTATTCGGTTTAAACCAAATTACTGTCCTAGACTAGTGTTTGCCTGTTGACATATAGACGTGTCCGTCTTAAAAGTCTTATAGAGCCGTTACTCCTGAATATTGATGAAATCGGATTAAACATGTCCCGAATACAGACGATATATATTTGTTTTAATAGATAGAGAGAGAGGGAGAGAGAATTAGAGCTTAGTGTAGCGTTCAGCAATATTTCAGCTATATAGCGACGATCAAACAAAATTCTAAGTACTCAAGCCAATAACTTAGTAATCCAACACATTAAAACAATGCACACATTAAAACTTATGTAACAAACCGATTTCTCTCAAATAACCCAAGATGCAATCCTCCCTCACACGACTAAAAAGATCTTCCAAAGTAGTCGCTCGATAAAAAACATCTCTTACAATCTTAAGATCTATGCATTCGATAAGAATATGTTTCGCCTTGAGATCTTCATGGCATGGAATTCACCTTGGGACAGGCTCTTTTTTATTAGTAAATGTTCGTCAGTTAATCGTGTATGGCCGACTCTACATTGCCTGATCATGGTTTGATCGAAACGTTTTTGGCTGTTCAGATGAGTATAGCCTACAGTTGTTTTGGGCTGATGAAGTTTGTTATTATTATGATGAAATTCGGCTAAGTAACTATATCCTCGATCTAGAGATCAGAACGGGGCGCTAGCAGAAGGCAAGATCATCAGAAATTTGCGCTGAGAATATCTGGGAATGCATTTATAGCATTGGCGAACCAGCTTCTACAAGACATTTGCTACGTTCAATAGACTTTCACGAGATCTTGGAGATGCTACTAGGTGAGATATCTATAATTTTACGTTCAATAGACTTCCACGGGATCTTGCAGATGCTACTAGGCGAGATATCTATGCGTCGTATTCTGGCCCTTCTGGACTATTGCTATCTACAAATGAGTAGTTTACGCTAATAATTGTAGTCGCCCCTCATGCACATGCACACATTTTGTATCATCTGAACTCACGGTGTCGTGAAGATCGGAGATCGTCTATATAACGTTAAATGACTGAGAAGGAACGGACTGTGAAATGGATGTATTGCAACAATTTCTGCATGTAGAGAAGAGGCATAGGCCTGCCAAACGCAGTGTACAATTTATACCAGTTGGAATACTTGTTGATATATCGTATGACTGAAAGCAACATATAATTGTTCTTCGAGCTTCGAAATTCAAGCAGCTCTTTGAATATGAAAAACAAGGAAACACCCCATAATGACATCCTATAAAACAGAAAAAACGCCTTTATGGCATTAACGTGTCCATTCTGTATATCCAGTCTCGCATTCTACTGGCCTACAGTAATATGGGCATGGGTATTTCAAATGTTACGGTGACAGAGAGCCATTCCAAACGGAAAAGAACGCATGGGTTATGCATTTCTTCGGGAGTTCAAAAAAACTGTAGGCTATACTCGTCTGAACAGCAAGAAACCTTTCGAACAAGCCATGATCAGGCGATGTAGAATCGGCCATATACGATTAACTCTCGAACATTTACTAAAAAAAGAGCCAGTCTCAAAGTGTGTTCTTATCGTATGCATAGATTTTAAGATTGTAAGAGATGCTTTTTATCGAGCTACTACTTTGGAAGATCTTTTTAATCGGGTGAGGGAGGATTGCATCTTGGGTTATTTGAGAGAAATCGGGCTGTTACATAAGTTTTAATGTGTGTATGATTTAATGCGTTGGATTACTAAGTTAGTGACTTGAGTACTTAGAATTTTGTTTGATCGTCGCTATATAGCTGAAATATTGCTGAACGCGACATTAAACCTTAATTCTCTCTCTCTCCAACTTCAAATACTGTGTTAAACACTGTAATACTCGGCATCTAATTGTATATGAAAGCTATTATCAATAACAATCCTATAGACAACCACCATTCTGACTGCTCTTCTCCACGCTATTAATCAGATGTGGATGACACTTTCGTTTGTCAACGGGTTGGTTGATACCATATAACATTCTATTTTTTGTTCTTTTATGAGAGTAGCTCCAGGCGGACGGATATTCAGACGGAAGGTATATGTCTTCCGATTGCTGATCTGCGAAGAGAGATGCCATAATTGTGATTTGGTTTTGGTTCCTGTCGTCTGTACACGACTGGTTTATATCGACACAATTAGAGCGACCATCTATGAATTCTTCGATTACCTTAGGATTTAATTTCTGAACCATAAACTCTGCGATTGAAATGAAGCCGAAGTCTTTTCATGTGTGTATCATTATAGTAATGCTTCGTTACACAGACACGTACAGAATGGTAACAAAACCCAATGTATGTGATCCATGGAACGTCCTGGTGGTTATATACACGTCATGCAATAGGCAGTTGACCTCATCAAGGACTTTACAATCGAAATTTCATACGGTATTGTAGCCAACTCGCTTCTGTCGATAACAATCCATCCGATAAAGAAGCAAGAATATTAAAATGGATGACAGGGATTTCGGGGAACGAATATTATAACTACAAAAGTGCCTTTTCCTCTAGCATTGTCAGGCACACATGTTCTATCAGTTGAAGCAGGAAAATCAGCTACAATCGGCTCATTTTGGCTGATTTCTTATGAATTCAATGCAAGGAGAAGCTACTAGAAACCGATAATTTCAAAGCCTGTTCCTTCGCATTCATAAAAACGATTTTTTTCGCGGCGAATAATCGGATCTCCCTTCGCTGGATTTGATAGCTCTTAATGGCACATAATTAGACGTCTATCTCCATAAAACTGAAGCTGGCCTTCTCCAGTCGACTTTACGACATCGTAAACCACCTCTACCATTAATATTTCAGAGATCTGAATATGGCGTGTATATATCTCCTCTAGTAGAATTTGCTACATCATGTTTAAAATGTGACAAATTTAATCAACTCCACAAGACAGTATTTGAGAAACTGGCAAACGCGGGCTACACAATGTATTGTCATCACTCAAGAGATTCTGCAATTTAGCGATGCATATCGCACAGTTCTAGCTATTTACGATGCTTAGCATGCAAGGTCTTTGGTCTTGGTTCTTTTCGTAACTTGTATTTAATTCCTTTTAGACCGGGGCTAGGGACCGTAAATTAATCAGACGCAAGATAAGGAACGCAACAAAATATTCCGCCATACATGTACTTACACGAATTTAACGCAACATAACAAGGGTGGTGGTGGAAGATATCAGCGTATTGATAGGTCGTACGCCCCCCATAGGAAATACACTGATAACTGCATATTTCCAAGAACATCGCAAGAATCAAAAATTGATCCCCGAGATGATTTGTATCCCAGCCACGCTTCTATTGTGACTGTTCGTGTGATCATCTGGAATGGCATGACCACACGGCCACCGGCACCGACTTCAGCGGTATTAGAAATGATATGACCCCACAGGCTATTACACTTCATGAGCCCCATGTACTTCAAGACCTTCAAGGTGTTCAAATGAACTGAAACAATCAAAGCTTGACTGCCACTCAACGTCACAAAACATTGTTGCAGAAACTTATAAAACAGGGCTATTCCACCAAGCGCCTCCACTCAAAGTTTCTCAAATTTGGCGATACATATCGCATGCTGATAGCAATATACGAACGTAGCGTGCAAGATCTATGGGGCTACGTTTCGTAACATGTGTCTAATTCCGCTTAACCCGGGGCTAGGGGCCGTATGAGCCCATGTACTTGAAGATCCTCATGGTACTCATATGAACAGGCACAATCAAAGCGTGACTGAGGTACATCATTTTTAGATGACGACTCTACAACGAATATTATGGATTAAGAATACTGATCAGCGATACGGATTTGATATTTTGGAACATCATGATGTCTTGCCGGCATCATTGAAAACTGTTGACCGCTTCTCTCTTGCAGGGAACAAGCCTATGTTTATATATACTTTTGTCTTTTTGAATTTGGTGCTACTACTGTTATATGGAAATGGAATAGGTCTTTGGATTATGGACGCGGATATTCTCTAATGGACGACGGCTGGATTATGAATGACGGACTAGACGCTTGTAATTACATCATTCGCTAGAGAACGAATTTTTCTAACCAAAATCAAAAGAATGTAAGCACAGAGATCTGATATTTGGCACATAATGATGTCTTGCCCGCATCACTGGAAAGAGTTGACCACTTCTCTCTTGCTTGCGGAGAATCTAGCCTATGTTCATGTATACTAGGATTGGTTTTTTTTCTTCATTTGGTGCTAAAGACTTTATACGAATTAGAAATTACTGAATGACGGATTAATCGCTTGTATATATATATTATACAAGATCTAATGTACAGCATTAACTTAATCTACTCTGGGGGGAGGCGAATTATAACGTGCATCACAGGCACAGCGATGGTTCGTTATGTATCAAGATTGGCTTTATTATATTGTAACTGTCTAGATTACCCTTTACCCGCCGTATGATTAGTCGTATTGTATATTCAGCAATAATAATTAACGGATGTGGATAAAGGTTTGTGACAGGCTTATGTTTCAGGAATACAGTCTTTCCGGAGAAACGATGTTCAGAGGTTATGGATAGTCAAGGATATAAAGTCATCTGAAGTCTTCAATTTATCGTCAATTAGTAAGAACAAGGATTGGTTTCCTGTCCTGGGACTATAATACGCCACGTAATGACCGGTCTAGTCACTGGCTGTAAACCGTAATAGACCTCAACTCTGCTTCGAAGGTTTCCCCGAAATAAGTGCGAAATCGATAAAATGTTATGCCAAACCACTATGTCTTACTTAACAACTTGTCGATTGACCAGTCTTCATACCTACGTCCTTCTAATAGGCGTCTGCTCGTTTGGGACAGATCCAATTAAGCGGCCTTTGGGGCAGTCATTTGGAAAAATTTCCGGACACGTAACACAAATCATAGATTGCCAATCAGCGAGACTCAAAATAATAGGCACGCGTCATCAGAACGTTTCATTGAAAGCCTTAAGGGAATGAGATGAGTAGACAATAGCATGCAAAGGCGGTGAGAATATAGAACTGCGTTATCTGGCAGCTAATGACACGTTTCATAAGCCCATGTTCAGGTTTATATTGTGACAGCATAGCACCATAACGTATCGAGAAATAAGGGTCAGATGCGAAATTAACGAAAACACCCGTTTTAAAACATTTTTGGAGGTGCAAGAAGAAATCAATTTCAAGTCTTGGGAAATCATTTGTATCCACCAAAACAGGAAATATTCCAATGGAAGTTGATAAAAAAGGAAAAAAATGCGTAGGAATTTTGTAATCGAGTTATGGACTCTCTAATTTCACGTTCAAGGCTATCAGTTATAAAAGAATGAAAGCTGTGGAACATTTGTCAATTTTTGAGATATTTAACAGATGGGGACAAAATTGTTGACATTCAGTTGATGATCGTGGTTGAAAAGTTGGCATTTTTCTGTCCTATTTTATCCCATATACTGTGACCATTTGCGGTCGACTACAAGTGTGTGTTGTGTATTGAATTGTATCAATTAACAATATAGTGTGACATCATTGACATGATTTCCGGATAACGGATTCATAATTATTTGAACTGAGGAACAAATGCTGGAATTCTCATGATTCTAGGCAGCTTATGAGAGAGATTTATATATATATATACCTGGAAAAAAGTTAAACACCCCCTAATATAATAACACACCGACGTTGAGGTTTAGCCTGTGTCTGGTAGGTATGATAATAATGATGATCCAACAAATGGTGGCGAACGTCCTTCATGGAAAGTGACACGAAAAAACATCATGGGAAGCATGTGGAAAAGGGAACCCACGAATTTTCCCAAATGCAGTTTGTGCACGCCCCATATTTCGATATTTAATGTGCATGGGTTGCAATATTCAATCATTATCTGTCACCATGGCACGAAGAAGGATATCAGATGAACAGAGATGGCAAATTATTTGTATGCATTCAACCTGTATGTCCTTTAAAGCAATTGATCGTCAACTCAATATCCACTACACAATTATCAGCCGTCTGGTGAGGAAACACAGGGAAACCGGTTCCTTCTTCATGTACCCGATGGACGCGTGAGAGTTTGGAGGCAGCCAAATACAGCCTATACACCAAGAAACATCAAACCGACAGTTGCCTTTGGTGGGGGTTCAGTAATGATGTGGGGCTGTGTCTCTCATGACTGTAAGCTGGTCATGGTAACGATACGTGGGAATCTGAATGGCGATCAGTACATCCGGGATGTCCGTGTCCCGGTAGTTGTCCTCCATTTTGATAACCATCCTCTTGCTACCAGACCTGTGTTTATGGATGACAACGCTAGACCGCACCGTTCTCGTGCAGTGACAGCATTCATTCAGAATAATGCAGTGACTCATCTTCCTTGGCCCGCCATGAGTCCTGATCTGAATCCTCTGGAGCACATTTTGGACATTCTTGGGCGTCGAATACAAGCACGTGAACCTCCAGTACAAAATCTGCGTGAGTTGGAAGCAGCTTTGCGCCAGGAATGGCGAGAGTTTCCTATGCAACGAATACGCCGATTGACTGAGGGTGCGACGCCGGGTAGAGGCAGTTATCCAAGCACGTGGAGGATACACCAGATATTGAATTGGAAAACTTTCCCTTGTTACAAATTACATTTTTATCCATTCATATCCAAACCATGTTGCCTGGTTGACTATCCAGCTCCATACTTGTAACGGGTATCATTTTGAGCTTAAACGGTTACTTTTTTGGTACGCCAGTGCCATCATTAACATGATAAAGAAAACTGTCATTATTGTGCTTTCTTGTGGTCAGAACATGACCTTACATGATAGCATGCAGTTTTACAAACTTACTGAGGTACGGCGCGTTTCTCAAGGAAAGAGGGGGTACGGCGCATCACGTTGGGCACACCGGTTCTCGTCAGATCACCGAAGTTAAGCAGCGTTGAGCTCGGTCAATACTTGGATGGGTGACCGGG
>JAVTVY010029298.1:0-12755 GCA_036873755.1 Hanleya hanleyi
TGGCGATCACTGTCATTCTGTATGCTCACAGACATAATAATGGCGATCACTGTCATTCTGTATGCCCACAGACATAATAATGGTGATCACTGTCATTCTGTATGCTCACAGACATAATAATGGCGATCACTGTCATTCTGTATGCCCACAGACATAATAATGGTGATCACTGTCATTCTGTATGCCCACAGACATAATAATGGCGATCACTGTCATTCTGTATGCCCACAGACATAATAATGGCGATCACTGTCATTCTGTATGCTCACAGACATAATAATGGCGATCACTGTCATTCTGTATGCCCACAGACATAATAATGGCGATCACTGTCATTCTGTATGCCCACTAACATCATAATGGCGATCACTGTCATTCTGTATGCTCACAGACATAATAATGGCGATCACTGTCATTCTGTATGCTCACAGACATAATAATGGCGATCACTGTCATTCTGTATGCCCACAGACATAATAATGGCGATCACTGTCATTCCGTATGCTCACAGACATAATAATGGCGATCACTGTCATTCCGTATGCCCACAGACATAATAATGGCGATCACTGTCATTCCGTATGCCCACAGACATAATAATGGCGATCACTGTCAGCATTCCATTAACATACGTAAAAGGCCATCATAATGGCGATCTTTCATCATTCAAGCCAGCACTCACACAGACATAATAATATGGCAGTCACTGTCGTTCATTGCCCACAGACATAATAATGGCGTTCACTGTCATTCAGTATGCTCTCCACGATTGCATTCATAATGGCGATCCTTTACAACCATTCCGGCCAGCTATCACAGACTTATGTATGTGTGATCACTTTGTCATTCCGTATACTCCGCGGACATATAATAGCGATCTACCTATCATTCGAAACGTATCTTCTACAGGAACATATGTGGCGTCCACTGTCATTCCGTATACCCACGGACAACATCATAATGGCGATCCACTATCATTCAATATACGCGGAATTATGTAATGGCGATCACTTTATCTTCCGTATCTCTCTGAACATAATAATATGGCGATCCACTGTCATTCAATATGCTCACAGACATAATAATGGCACGATCACTGTCATTCAGCCATTCTTACTCCTGGACATACATGGCTCAATGGCGATCGCATCATTCGTATCTAACTCCTGAACATATTTAGCGATCCGCTGCCATCATTCATATTTTGTACCACGGACGTCATAATGGCGATCACTGTCATATTCCACGTACTCTTCCACGGACATATAATGGCGATCACTGTCATTCCATATGCTCTGAACATAATATGGCGATCACTGTCATTCCGGCCACACTCTGAGACGCGCGCCTTTTCCAATAATGGCGATCACTTTACCTGTCATTCCATGTGCCGGATATCATAATGGCGTGCTGTATCTCGACTACCTGTATGCTCACAGGCCTGTAATGTGTGCGATCACTGTCATTTCATGTCCATGACACCTGGAGCATCATAATGTGAGTTCCACTCTGTCATTCTGTATACCCCTGGACATCATGTGGTGTTCAACTGTCATTCTGTACATACACCCTGAACACATCTGTCAATGGCAATCACTGTCATTCCGTATGCCCACGGACATCATAATGGCGATCACTGTCATTCTGTATGCTCACAGACATCATAATGGCGATCACTGTCATTCTGTATGCCCACGGACATCATAATGGCGATCCGTATGCCCACGGACATCATAATGGCGATCACTGTCATTCTGTATGCTCACAGACATAATAATGGCGATCACTGTCATTCTGTATGCTCACAGACATAATAATGGCGATCACTGTCATTCCGTATGCCCACGGACATCATAATGGCGATCACTGTCATTCTGTATGCTCACAGACTGTAACGATCACTCAACATCATTCTATACACAGGAGGTTGCTCTATAATGGCGATCACTGTCATTCTGTATGCTCTGAACACAATAATGGCGATCACCTGTCATTCCGTATGCTCCTACAGACCTTAATAATAACGATGTCCGCTTTGTCATTCCATGCCCATCTTACCGGACATGCGCAATGGCGATCACTGTCATTCTGCTGCAGACATAATGGCGATCGCTGTCATTCCGTATGCCCACGGACATCATAATGGCGATTACTGTCATTGTATGCCCGCGGACATCATAATGGTGATCACTGTCGTTAACCCATGCCCACGGACATCGCCAGCCAATGGCAATCACTGTCATTCCGTATGCCCACGGACATCGTAATGGCGATCACTGTCATTCTGTATGCCCACGGACATCATAATGGCAATCACTGTCATTCTGTATGCTCAAGGACATCATAATGGCGATCACTGTCATTCCGTATGCCCACGGACATAATGGCGATCACTGTCATTCCGTATGCCCACGGACATCATAATGGCGATCACTCTCATTCTGTATGCCCACGGACATCATAATGGCGATCACTGTCCTTCCGTATGCCCACGGACATCATAATGGCGATCACTGTCATTCTGTATGCCCACGGACATCATAATGGCGATCACTGTCATTCTGTATGCCCACGGGCATCATAATGGCGTTCAGTGTCATTCCGTATGCCCACGGACATAATGGCGATCACTGTCATTCTGTATGCCCACGGACATCATAATGGCGATCACTGTCATTCTGTATGCTCACGGACATCATAATGGCGATCACTGTCATTCCGTATGCCCACGGACATCATAATGGCGATCACTGTCATTCTGTATGCCCGCGGACATCATGATGGCGATTTCCGCCATTCTGTATGCCCACGGACGCAATAACGGCGATGTCTGCTCGTCCATCTGTTTAAAACAGATCATCATTCGCCTTCAAAAGATTTTCTAGAAATCCTAAAGTCTCACTATTTCTTCCCCCAAATCACCAAACCGACGCGAGTCCGAGCCCACTCATCAACACTTATTGATAATATCTTCACCAATTTTCCTGAAAATAACCTATTATCCCAAGGGCGTCGCTACACATGGCACGTGTGGTGCGAACGCACCCCCCTTTTTGCCCATAGATTGGAAATACGAAAATTATGTAAGATATCAAACCACAGTTTAGCATTAAAATATGCTGAAATGCAGGAATCGAGCGTAAAAATTCTAAATTTTCCGGTGGGGGACCCTCTAGAAATACTTGGCGTGCATTCCTGGGATGATGAAACCAGCCAAAAAAAAAATCTTTTGAGGGATCAGCGAACCATGGGATTCCACGTAGAAATAGTGTTCTAAATTGGTATATATATGAAATAAACGAATGTGAATTATGTAATTAACATATACCATCATCTATTCATGTGGTTTGTGGGCGTACTATTTAAGTTGGGGTTTCAGTATGTACCGGTATCTAAAATAAAACATTATCGCAGCGAGCGCACTACGTGACGTAGCTTGTTATAGGCCTGTTTTGTATGTTAAACCAGAAAGTCAAACAAAGTCTGGCATAAGGTGTGATATTTTCTCAATATCGATGCATGCTTATGTGAAGCAAAAGTGAAAATAAAACCTTAAATCTGAATACATTATGTATGTTCAGATTTATTTCCGGGAAACGAGTAGAAGGCATCTCCGGCAACCTAGAACCCCAGAGCTTCCGGGGCCTAGGCGGCCCCTGGACCCTCGCCTGTTGGTTTGACAGGATTCGCTTATCTTAGCTCTGTGCTGAATGATATCAGTACGCGTA
Organism: Hanleya hanleyi; assembly: GCA_036873755.1. Lineage (NCBI taxonomy): Eukaryota > Metazoa > Mollusca > Polyplacophora > Lepidopleurida > Hanleyidae > Hanleya > Hanleya hanleyi. The sequence goes on from JAVTVY010029298.1 coordinate 3,729, forward strand.
TTGGTTTCTAATGTTCATTGACATAAAGGTTATCGTTTTTACGGAGCGATGTAGACCCGTAGGGACTAATGGTCCTGTCTTATAGTCAGAAAAAAATTGAGCACCGGCTCTGTGTCTTGCTAACACAGCAAAAGATAGTGTTCTTACACGACAAGAAAGAGGTCTGAAACTTCCTTCTTTAGAGTGTCCAGGTTTCTGTGTTTTTAATGTTCGCGTATAGTTGCAGGTCTGATACATGTATGTTTAAGTTACACTTCCATTTATCTAACTTTATGCGTGTTTTCGTTCACTACTTTCGTGCTCAAAATATGTCGTCTGCTAAACCACAGATTTTGAGAGGCGCATGTTGAGTGATTTTGTGGGACTAACTCGTTCTCATTAGAAAGCGTGTTTGAGCAGTAATTTTGTATTAAATAATACCAGTATAAGTGTAATTCATTGTAGAAAACAATGGGATATTTCCCTTTGCCTGTATTCATTTACATTTTCATGAAATATGTGTGTTGAGTTACAGTTTGGAAATTTCGCCATTTAAGCTTACCCCTCAAGACCCTCTGCATTATCTTTTTATGGTAAGTTTCTAAAATCCAGTGGTGGTCAAATCATTTACGTAATAATTTCCCTGTATTCAGAAATGTTTTCTTTCCATTCTGCTTCTGAAATATTCATGGAATGTTGCAAGCATTTCCCCCTGATCTACAGAAAGAGCTGTGCATATCACAGACACGCTGTGTTTGAAACTGTAAGGTGACCGGGGAGATAACCAAATAGAACTGTAATATACTAGGGGTGTACTGGTTGGAGGAGGTACATGAATATAATATGATGCCATGAGAGGATACAACCCAGCATAGCTCCAGTCCATCTAACCATGAGGATTTTACATTGTATCTCAATACTCATTTTTACCCCTCGGCCAATTTTGGCCATGGGGTATTGTCGTCTTGTACGTCCGTACGTCAGTACGTGAGCGAGATAGCCGGAAAACAGTTCCACTGAAGAATTCCAAATTTGGTATGCTTATTTACCTAGTCAAGGACCAGAAGCCTATTGAATTGGGACCTGATTGGGTGGAAACCTTGGCGGCCATCTTTAATTTTATGCAAAATGGGTAATGATCCATATCTCGGAAACCATTCAACTGTTCAATACGAAAGTTGGTATACATCATCGATACATAAGCAACTTTCAATGAATTACCAAACCGGCTTTTCTGATTAGCTGGAAATCCTGGAGGCCATCTTTAATTTATGCAAAATCGATAATGATACATATCTCGGTTCCATTCAATTGTTTTATTTGAAAGTTGGTATACATCATCGATGCATACAGATACTTTAAATCAGGACCTGATTGAACGAAAACCTTGCCGGCCATCTTTAATTTATGCAAAAACTTTGATATATATCTCTGATATCATTTAAGTGTTCTATACCAAACTTGGTATCAGCATCGATGTATCAAGAGACTTGCAATGAATAACCACATCAGTTCCTCTGAGTGGGGAGAAGGATGGGCAGCCATCTTTAATTTATGCAAAATCATTAATGATCTCGTTCTCTGATACCGTTCAAGTGTTCGATGTAAAATGTGGTATGCATCAAGAGACTTACGACAAATGACAGTTCTGGTTTCTCTGATTGGGTGGAAACCTTGGTGGCCATCTTTAATTTATGCAAAATCTGTAATGATGTATATCTCTGATACCATTTCAATGTTCTATACGAAACTTGGTATACAGCATCAATGTATCAAGAGACTTTCAATTAATAACCACATCAGTTCCTCTGAGTGGCGGGAAGGATGTGCGGCCATCTTTAATTTATGCGAATTCATTAATGATCTCTATCTCTGATACCGTTCAAATGCTCGATGTAAAATTTGGTATACATCATTGATGCATCAAGAAACTTATGTAATGAATACCGGTTTCTCTGATTGGACGGAAACCTTGGGGTCATTCCTAATTGCAAAATTTTTGATAATCTGTATATTTATGACTTGACTGCTTGGTGTTCCTGACATCTTGGTTCAAATTGAATACATAATATATGTACCCAGAGCCGAGGGGTTTTCAGATGCGCAGCTTCGTATTATTATTTACTGCTGAAGGTTACGCTTTCTATTATCTGAAATTTTTTACAAATATTGGTAACATGCAGAGAATACATTATTTTATCATTTCATCCGGTTGGTTTCAATAATAAATGTCTGTCCCATCGGTCATAAGTTATTTTTTTTTAATATATATATATGTGTACAATTACACTAATGCACTAGAGATCCTTGTTGAGAGGAATGTGTGAGACTACAAGTATGGCTCTTCGCCATGGGATGGAACATCAAAGAGTTAGTCGAATTATTTCAACAGCATATTTTACATTTAAATAGCCCCGTTTCAGTGCCTACGGCTCTAGTTTATGTATTAAATTTAACTAGAAAGTCAAATGGATTCAGGCATGAGGTGTGATTTTTTTCAACATCGATGTGTGCTTATGAATGTGAAACAAACGTGAAAATAGAATCACAAATCTGCATACATTATGTTAGATTTATATCCGGGAAAACGCTTAGAACGCATATCCGGCGACCTAGGACCCCGGAGCTTCCGGGGCCTAGGCGGCCCCTGGACCCTCGCCTATTGGGCTGTGATAGTCGACTCCCTCCCCCATGAACTTTCGCTAGATACGCCCTTGGAAATTGGAAACATTCGCACCCCCCCTTTAAAAATCCTAGTGACGCCCCTGTATCAGGTATATTTTTAACCAACATTACTGATCATATTTCATTTTTTTCATATCTTAAAGCAGGGTACGAATTATAAAATGTTAAGGGCAGCCGAAGGAGGTGTTCAAGGTCGGGGACCCTGTACGGATCAGTAATGTCAAAGGTCAATTTGAGAAAAGTTACTTGCCCAGCTGGAGCGATGAGCACTTCCTAATTAAACGGCGCCTACCCCGACAGCAGCGAGTTCATGAACAGGAAGATCTTCAAGGGGAACCGTTGCTAGGGACGTTTTACGAGACGGAATTACAGCCTGTCGTAAAAACACAGCAAGACTAATACACGGTGGAGCAGATTTTGAAAACGGAACGTCGGCGTGGAAAACTGTTTCATTTCGTCAAATGGCAAGGCTGGCCCAGTTCCTTCAATTCTGGGTCGCGGCCAACCAGGTGAAACGACTATAAAGCCAGACACAACAAACGTCATCCTTCATTCCACGTTCGACCACGGTGCTATGGACAAACAGCAGCTGCCTCTGAACACAGCGTCTCCCAAAATGCGCAAAGCGCAAGTGGGCTTTGTGGTGATATTGCTAACCCTGCTGAGTGTGTTGTACGGAGGTGTGTTTTACGACGTAGCCTATGTCAGCACTCTACTTAACCAACTTAAAACTCCAGCCGTCAGCGAAACCAGTCTACAGATAGCACCACTCACATCCGTGATCGAAACGAGCCCAGTCATCACCACCACCAAACCACGTGTACAAGCCACATCGAGCTCCACACCGAGTATACAGTCAACACCGAGCTCCACACCGAGCTCCACACCAAGAACACCCACTGCGTCTGAAAACCCCGATTTCATCACTCACAGTGAACAGACAACGACGACCGACGATGTACCCACCACCACTCCAGTTCACTCATACCAAATTTACAAGAGCGGGTTACCACGACAGCGCATACACCTCGAACCATGGACCCTCGGTGGCAGCATCCCTTCATTTGCGTCATCGCAGGACCGACAGGCTCCGGCAAAACGCACTTCGTCAGTAAGCTCCTTCAACACGCCGACAGCATGATCATCCCACCCATTGCCCGATTCGTGTGGTGTTATGGAGAATGGCAGGCATCGTATGCAGCAATGCCCCACATCACGTTCGTGGAAGGCCTACCTAACCTGGCCGATTTGGAACCCGACAACTTGGTGGTTCTGGATGATCTCATGGCAGAGACGGATGCACGCGTCACCCAACTCTTTACCAAAGGCAGCCATCATCGACGGCTCAGCATCATCTACATTGTGCAGAATCTGTTCAGTAAAAACAAAGAACATCGGAACATCAGCTTAAATGCCCACTACCTGGTGGTCTTCAAAAACACGAGAGATACCACTCAACTGCTCCACCTGGCGAGACAGATGTATCCCGGCCGCACACCGTTTACGTTGGAAGCCTTTAACGATGCGACAACCCCTCAGCACGGGTATATGCTCTTCGACCTCAAGCAAGCCACCCCCGATCACCTTCGACTACGGACCGGAATCTTTCCCGGAGAGACCCACCACATGTACATGCAAAAATAATGTAAACACACCCACAGTGGCTCCCCCAGCTGGAGTGTGTGTGTGTTTGATGATGAGGATAATAAAAAGAATTAATACCACAGCATGGTTGACTTTGTCTCTGTTCTCTGAGGTAGATAAAAAGAGCATAGTTGTGGGTTCTAGTATTAGTTGTACATGATATCTGCGCGAGTACGGAAGCACGCCCAGACGCTCCGTGCATTGAAGACGGCCCCACCCGAGTTGGTCCGAACCATTGTACGCGGTGCGGACCCTGACCTTGTACGCTGTCTGTGCGAGATCGGGTACAACCTGTCAAAAGGCAACGTACCACTGACTCCGGCTCAGAAGACCAAGTTGACCAAGCATAAGACAGTTCTCCGAAACCTAGTCCAGAAGCGAGTCTGTCAAACACAAAAGAAAAAGGTGTTACAGAAAGGCGGCTTTCTCGGGGCCATCTTAGCACCGTTGGCCGCTACCGTGTTGGGTCCAGTATTGGGTGGACCCTTCGGCCGACAATGAACCACACGAAAAAAATGGTCCTCGTCGAACCATGGTTCCTTCAAAACCTGCAATCGCCCTACCCTGTCCCACCTACGGTGAAGACCATAAACACCCTCGATGAAGAGATGCAACAGATCTTACAAAGACCGGGGTTAAGCGACAGTGAGAAAGTACAACGGTACAATGAGACGCTTCAACGGTACATGACGTTCATGGACCAATACAAAACCCTCTCTACCCCAGCACCACCACCACGCGACACACCGCCGACCTCAGCACCGCTCCAACCGCCGCCATTACCAGGGGTACCACCCACAGCCCCACAGTGGGTGGAAGATGAAGCCCTGAAAAGTGTACCTGCATCGTTCAAGAAACAAGCTGGTCTGGTATTACAACGGATGAAAGAGAATCCTAACATGACTTGGAATGATAAAGGTGAACTACTGGTACAGAATCAGGTGGTCCCCGGTACCCACATGACGGATTTAGTGAATGACCTGATGCGTCAACGCAGGTCGCACACGGATCCTCGAGGATGGGAGGTCTTCGCTCAAGGCTTGAAAGACATGCATGTACCGCAGGAATTGGTGGGGAACCCTCAACGTTGGCAGTGGATGCAGCGAACCCAGCAATCGCCGAGTGGCCCGCCACCACCACCACCACTACCTTCTTGGGAAGCCGAGTGGGAACCGGAGTCACCCCCAAAACACCACCACAACGGGCACCTTTTTTTCACTCCTTTAAAAAACTACCCTTGATCAAGACACCCCACATCTCCAGAGCCGTGACACGTAGCAAGTCACCGCGACGAACACGATGCCGGACACAACCGCCCAAGGCCTGGAACACCTATTAAAGCCAACAGCAGCAGCAGGACAGCTCAGTCGCCATGTTTTACCTCACCCTACCCAGTAACAGTTCGCTGGATGTGTTTCCTGACAACACCTTGGCCAAGTACGTGACCCATTTACCTCTACCGTTGCATTTACCTGGATGATGGGAATGTGGCCTCGTGGCTATCCAATACCCTTACTCGTGGTACAATGTGCGAGTCAATGAAGTGTGGTACGAGGTGAACTACGAAGTAAAAAACACCCGACTCACCCTCCCCGAAGGCCAATACGATACCCCCTAAGGAGATCATGCAGGGGCTGACAAGACTGTTGCATTATAAGGCGTACTGAGTCCTATCCTACAGCAAATGCTGGGTCTCGCTCACCCGACCTACACGGGTCCATCCGAGGACCATGCCCAGATCTCGATGGATATGAAATCGGGTATGTACGGACTCTACGTCTACTCGGACGTGGTCGACAACCACATCGTGGGCGATATCAACACACCTCTGTTACGGGTGGTCCCCATTAAAAAGAACTATGGAGATCAAATCACCCAGACTTTCACCCACATGCTCTACCTACCCGTACGACAAACCGACATCAACACTTTCACGGTGGATATAAGAGATGACACGTAGCGACCGGTGGCATTCGAACGAGGAAAAGTGGTGCTGACACTTCATTTTCAAGCACGTGCTCCCCACTTTGTATAATGAAGGTGCCTTACGAGTGCGATGCATGCAGCTATATGGACTATTATGCCCAACAGGCCGGGGGTGGCCTTCCGCGCTTTAGTGATGCACGCATGCAACGAGGACATGGGCTGGGGAACATACTCGGGAGTATCGTCAAAACGTTCCTGCCCTTGGAGACGCATGGAGTGAAAGCGATCGGCAAACAAGCGCTACGCAGTGGACTGCAAGTCGCCGGTGATGTCTTGGGGGGTTACGGCACACAAAGAAGCCTCCAAACGGCGGCCAAAGAAGCAGGAGGCGTCTTGGTGGCCAAAGCACAACGCACCGTAGGGAATAAAAGACCTGCACCACCGAGACCACGCACCAGTCGACGTTCGACCCAGCGACGACGCACATCGAAGACCCAGGATATATTTTCTTAAAACATGTCCTTAATCCACGCAGAGTCCTGCCCCTCCACCAACAGTGAATTTTGATTTGTGGACCGTCCCACCCACACAGACCAGTGCCGAACAAGGATTATGGGTGGAGCATCTCCCGCTCTCCAGCACCAACGAAACAGGGCCCATCGAGTTCACCATCAGTAATGCGGATACGGCCTATGTGGATTTAGCCCATACATACTTGTATGTGAAAGCCAAGGTGGTCAATGTGGATGGCTCCAGAATCATCCAAGCTGCAACGGTGGGCCCGACGAATCTCTGGCTGCACTCTATGTTTCAACAGATGGATATATTTATCAGCGACAAACTCATCAGTGACTCGACCAACACGTACCGCCATCGAGCCTACATCAAGACGCTGTTGTCGTATGGACGAGAGGCTAAAGAATCTCAGCTGACAGCCGCTTTATTCTATCAAGACACAGCCGAGCACATGGACACGGTGGGCAATGAAGGATATAACAAACGGAAGGCTTTCACCGCGAACGGCGCCTCGGTGGATCTCATGGGTCGACTGCACGCAGACCTCTTCATGCAAGACCGGTACCTCTTGAACAAGATCCCCATCAAAATCCGACTGATACGGGCGCCTCCGACCTTCGCCTTGATGGCCACTAACGTAGAGGGGCATGCAGCTGACTATAAGATTGTCATCCAAGACGCAGTCCTGTATGTCCGAAAAGTGAAACCGAATCCAGCCGTTCAATTGGGACACATGAAAGCCTTGGAAACAAAACCAGCCCAGTACCCTATCCGACGTGTACAAACCAAAGTGTTCTCTGTGCCTGCTGGAAATATGAGCGCCAACAAAGAAAACCTGTTCCTGGGGGAACTACCTAAGCGATTGATCCTGGCCTGTGTGGAAAATGCTAGTGTTTAGTGAGAGAGTCATAACCCAGAACCCTGCTTGAATATCTCTTAAATATTTCTTTTGGCATCAATTTTGTGGCCCTGCATGTGGACGAGGACAACGTAATGCAGCCACGGCCTTAACACCGAACTTTTGGGCGCAGGAATTTCATTCGAGCCTATCAGAGCCTGTTTAGCACACCCGGTCAACCCCAACTAGGACGTTTTAAGGGAATATGACTGGGTCGTGGAGACTACGCGAACGGATGTACCTGTTCTGTTTCGATCTGACCCCCACCTTAGAGTAGAACTACCATCAGCTGGCCCACAAGTAAGGTACGCTGATGGTTGGAAATCCACTTTGCACGAGCCCTCGGGACCACCGTCAATGTGATCTGCTACGCCGAGTTTGAGAACATCATTCAAGTGGACAAGGCGCGCAACGTCCTGTGTGACTTTGCCACCTAACATGGATACAGACCAGATAACCACCGTACTGGAGAATGTCCCAGGGACACGTATGATTTTTCAAGGGGTGTTCGCCTGAGATGTGTTCCCATTAGACCATATGTATCCTGCTGCTTACGTTCTCAACACGGACCCCATGGATCGGCCCGGTGAACATTGGGTGGGCGTGTACTTGACAGAACAGCAGGGCGAATACTTTGACCCGTACGGCCTGCCACCCCTCCATCCCGATTTAACAGACTTCATGGATCGAGGCCCAGAGACGTGGTGTTGGAACAGTCAAACGTTGCCAAGCCTGACCAGCAGCGTGTGCGGACAATATTGCTTGTTTTACCTGTACCATCGATGCCGGGGAAGAACCTTATCTACCATCGTACAGATGTTTGACGAGTACCCCAAGGCCGAGGACCGCGATGTACTCGTATATGACCGGGCCGCCCATCATTTCAATGTACAAGCCCCGTTCTGGGCTTAAGTTCTTTGAATGTACAAGCCCCCTGTTCTGGGCTTAAGTTCTTTCACGAAAAGCCCCCCTGTTCTGGGCTTAAGTTCTATCGATTTCAATGTACAAGCCCCCTGTTCTGGGCTTCAGTTTTCAATTGGTTGTTCTCACGTTGTTGTTGTTAGTTATTATTGAATAAAAAACAAAATGAGATCTCACCAAAAAAAAAACCCCTGTCTTGTGTGTTTTCTATATGAGCATAATGCATGAAGGCTATAACAGACATGTGGGGATTCAGTCAAACTGGCTTTGAACACCGTGGAGAAAGTAGCCAATCAGTGGCCTAGGATGGGGCCAAATGTAACCCATCAATGTCCAGAAAACATTACCCGGATGTACAAGAACCCGGATGTAGGCGCGGACGTAGGCGAAAGCATCCTAGTACCCGGATGTAGGCGCAGACGTGAGCGAAATTCTAGTACCCGTCCATTGGTTCTTTT
>JAVTVY010029299.1:0-12687 GCA_036873755.1 Hanleya hanleyi
TTGTAGTTCTCGGGGTGTACATTCCGGTTTGAGGGATGTTCGCGTCATCTGTGACGTCATCGGTGACGTCATCGGTACGAGTAGTAGCGAAAGTGGACATTTTCGGGCAGCACATGAAGGTATTTGGGATCGAATGGGCTATTCACGGTTCGAATGCGTCCTCGAAGGTGTCATCTTGTAGTTCTCGGGGTGTACATTCCAATTTGAGGGATGTTCGCGTCATCTGTGACGTCATCGGTGACGTCATCGGTACGAGTAGTAGCGAAAGTGGCCATTTTCGGGCAGTACATGAAGGTATTTGGGGTCGAGATGGTGCGGTAGGAATATCATTCTGCGCATGCGCAGGCGCAATGCGGAGCTCTCGTCCAATCAGAAGCGAGTATTTCAAATCCGTCACAGAGCTCTCAGCCAATCAGAAGCGAGTATTTTGGCCCGGTGCATTATGGGCTATATCCAAGATGGCGGCACGAATGTTCAAGATAGCGGCACATCCGGTGTCGAAAACTGGCCATTCCGTCGGGATGTGGTCACCTAGTGTCGAAAACTGGTCCTTGTATGGGTCCTGCTAGACGTTTTGACGCCATGATATAGACCGGAGAGAGAGAGAGAAAACAACAACAACATAGACCGGAGAGAGAGAGAAAACAACAACAACAAGGATGACACATGAGGGAACAACAATAACAACAAGTCTTGGAGCTCCGGAGCTCATGGAACTCGGAGCTCCGGAGCTCCGACGCCACCACCGGGCGTTGACGGGCGTTGCTACAAGAGAACTCGGAGCTCCGGAGGTCACTTCCGCTTCCGTTCACGTGACCGGAACTGACCTTTGACCCCGGCGCGCGCGGTGTAAAGGTTTCCACCGCGGTGGAAACCTTTGCGCGCCAGTTGTTGTTGTTGTTGTTCCCTCATGTGTCATCCTTGTTGTTGTTGTTTTCTCTCTCTCTCCGGTCTATATCATGGCGTCAAAACGTCTAGCAGGACCCATACAAGGACCGGTTTTCGACACTAGGTGACCACATCCCGACGAAATGGCCAGTTTTCGACACCGGATGTGCCGCCATCTTGAACATACGTGCCGCCATCTTGGATATGGCCCATAATGCACCGGGTCAAAATTCTCGCTTCTGATTGGCTGAGAGCTCTGTGACGGATTTGAAATACTCGCTGACGGAGCTCCACGTGCGTCTGCGCAGCTGCGCCAGATGATGTTCCTACCGCCTCGACCCCATCCCATGGCCGCTTTCGCCTGCCTCACCGATGACGTCACCGATGACGTCACAGATGACGCGAACATCCCTCAAATCGGAATGTACACCCGAAAACTACAAGATGACACCTTCGAGGACGCATTCGAACCGTGAATAGCCCATCTCGATCCCAAATACCTTCATGTACTGCCCGAAAATGTCCACTTTCGCTACTACTCGTGCCGATGACGTCACCGATATTACATCTGTGTGCGCAACCTCAAATCAGTTACCATGGATGAGCACCTTCCAGGACATTCGAACCGTGAATAGCCCATCTCGATCCCAAATACCTTCATGTACTGTCCGAAAATGTCCACTTTCGCTACTACTCGTACCGATGACGTCACCGATGACGTCACAGATGACGCGGACATCCCACACACCCATAGCGATTCCCCCAGCGTGGATGTGCTGTGATGGAGGGGCTAATAAAAAGGATTGACCTGTAATCTTTGCTGTTGTTGTTGTTGTTGCTCTCTTTTTGGACTAACCAATCAGAATAGTACTTATCACGGACTACATACGTAGAGCTACGTGTAGACGCGCATGTGTAACATGGTCTAACACGTCCCTCTGGATCTCTCAAGCCCATTCCTATGGTTGCAGAGCCATGACGGAGACCCATCCCTATGCGACTCGCATTTTACAGCATGCGACCGTGGTTAATTCACTCACGGGTTACCGAGCAGTAGTTCGGTGCAGGACATGAGAGCTTCTGGACCTGGGCCTGATAGAAGTCCGGGATGGTAGTACATTCGTGAACATCCGGGCACTTTTACATCCGGGACTTTTACATCCGGGTACATCCGGGTTCTTGTACATCCCTGACTGTAGAACATCCGGGTACTCCTATGTTGGCCTATAAGAGCCGAAAGTTTTACGGCATTCATCATTTCCAGATCCACAGCCGATATGTTCTCTTGCACAACTTGCTCGAAGCGCTTTCATCGCTTGGACAGTTTGCGTTGTCACACACGTGCATGCCACGAAGTACCCATGCATACATGTGCGGATTGTGATATAGCCTTTAAGCATCCCAGTCAATTGAGTCGTCACCGAAATGTTATACACGGATCACGCTCGCCACTCTCGAGACCAGATATTTCAGTTTCTATCGGAATGCATCTGAGAATAGAAGAACCCATGGAGGTCGATTCGCCGCGGATTGAAGAGCCGATGGAGATTGATCTCAGTGTTGAATGAGAGAAGTAAGAGCTTCGAGCTTCAGTATCATGGATTGCCCGAAGACGTTTAGGTTACACTGAACGAAGATTGAACTTTCTGAAATGATGGCTTCTGATTGGTCGATAGGCCGGTCACCTCCCCTCTAACTTCCGAAGAGTCACGGACGTCACCGAAAAGATACGGAGATGACCGAAGAGACACGGAGGTTGCCGAAAAGACACGAAGGCCACTGAAAAACGTATAAAAGTGGCAATTTTTTTACGGTGTTCATGATTTCCAGATCCACAGCCGATATGTTCTCTTGCACAACTTGCCAGAAGCTGTTTACTCGCCCAGAAGACTTGCGACGACACGAGTCCTCCATCCACACTGGTACACTATATTCTTGTATAACCTGCGCACGGTCATTTAATCGGGAAGATGCTTTACTGCGCCACGAACGCTCACTCCACAAGGGTGCGAAGGAACAATGTTATGAATGTGGTCAACTCTTCAAACGACGCAGTCAGTTAAGACGGCATCAGCGTTTGATTCATGTCCCGTCTCTACGATTTGGGCGACAATTTCCTACTGAAGAGGAGCCGCAAAAGGTCAGACCCAGTGAAGATAAGCCCGGGGAGACGAACGCCACGGGTGATGCGATGACGGAGAGCCCGGCTGTACCCACAGTTCAGAAGAGCCTGGATTTCCAGCCGGACTCCGCCGTTACGGTTTCGAGTCATACGCCTGACAACATCGAACCTTTTCTGGAAGATGCGGTGGATGTTCCCAGCGATCTCTTACCCGAAGATCATCCAGTGCGTGAGATGTATCGACGCCATTGGTACATGATCCGACACTGTTTTCATCGGCATCGCCCGATATTGGACTTATATAATTTCCGGTTGGAAGAAAACATCCGTCTACGTAGCTACGTGGAAGCCATCTTCAACGACCAAGATACAGCCTTCAAGTTAAATCTCACTTTTGGATACATTCTTCGCCATAAAGAGACAGACCAGCTCCGTTACTTTTATCCCAGCAATAATACCCGGGTGTTTGACCAGCCTTTCACCATTATCCATCGTGCGTCACTGGAGACGATGCTGAAGGAACTGGACAGCGTGGATAGTTTGGAATGGGCCCAGCAACAACGCCCCAACACAAAATGGCAAGTGGAGAGGGTGACCAATGTTACGTTCTTCGTGGTTAAACTGACCACCATCCCCATCGGATGAAAGTATTCACCCATGCACTGATAGATACTCAGAATGCACAAACAACTATCTGAGTATATGTGGCCTCAACGGTATCCTGGCCTGCCCGATGACGATTAGAACAAACGGTTCAGAGCGAACATGGCCGAAGATGGAACTTTCTGAAATGGAGACTTCTGATTGGCCAAGAGTACATCTAACGGACAGGAACGAATATGAAACTTGCAAATGGTGGCCTCTGATTGGAAAAGAATCTTCTTGAATTGTAAATATACCCAACGCGGCTCCCCCAGCGTGGGTATGATGTAACATTGGGGAGAATAAACTATATGAAAAAACTTCTTGTTGTTGTTGTTCTCTCATGTGTCATCCTTGTTGTTGTTGTTGCTCTTGTTGTTCTCTCTCCGGTCTATCTCATGGCGTTATTTTAGAGTATTAAGGTGTAACGACGGGCGTCGAGGGCGTCACTGCATTTCGAAGAATTAGTGACAATTCCATGGAATATCAGAGCTTCTGAGCTATTTCACCAGGGCGTTGAAGCATTCAGAATGGCGTTGGTGGGCGTTGCTACAAGGTGACACCTCACACGACGCGTTCGCACCGCGGATGGTCCATGTCTACACCAAGTAACAACCTTCACTGCTAAAAAACGCCCACTTTCGCTACTACTCGTACTGATGACGTCACCAATGACGTCACAGATGCTGTGTCTATCCCTGAAATTGGGGTCTACACCCCGAGAGCTACAACATGACACCTCCCAGGACGCATTCGGACCAAGGATGGTTCCTCTCTACTCCGAATACCTTCCTTCACTGCCCCAAAATGTCCACTTTCGCTACTACTCCTACTGATGACGTCAACAATGACGTCACAGATGCTTCGGACATGCCTCAACTCGGAATGTACACCTCGAGAGCTACAAAATGACGCCCCACACGACGCATTCGGACTGAGGATGAAGCATCCCTACCCCAAATACCTTCCTGTACTGCCCCAAAATGTCCACTTTCGCTACTACTCGTACCGATGACGTCATCAATGACGTCACAGATGACGCGGACATCCCTTAAATCGGAATGTACACCCCGAGAGCAACAAAATGACACCTCACACGACGCATTCGGACCAAGGATGGTCCTTCTCTACCTTCATGTACTGCCCCAAAATGGCCACTTTACTTACTACAACCAACTGCGCATGCACAGATTGACGCGACTTGCACTTAAAAACACGCCATCCTGACTCTAACCCACACAAGCTTCACTTTGACGCCTTCCACGACCCATTCGAACCGTGAATAGTGCATCTCTACCCCAAACACACCCCTACATAGCACCCAAAATGCCCCTTTCGCTATTACTCGTACTGATGACGTCACTGATGACGTCACTGATCACAGATGACGCGGACATCCCTTAAATCGGAATGTACACCCCGAGAACTACAAGATGACACCTTCCAGGACGCATTCGAACCGTGAATAGCCCATCTCGACCCCAAATACCTTCATGTACTGCCCGAAAATGGCCACTTTCGCTACTACTCGTACCGATGACGTCACCGATGACGTCAGAGATGACGGGAACATCCCTCAAATCGGAATGTACACCCCGAGAACTACAAGATGACACCTTCCAGGACGCATTCGAACCGTGAATAGCCCATCTCGACCCCAAATACCTTCCTTCACTGCCCCAAAATGGCCACTTTACTTACTACAACCAACTGTGCATGCGCAGATTAACACGACTTGCATTCAAAAACACACCATTCTGACTCTACCCCACACAAGCTTCACTTTGACACCTCACACGACCCATTCGAACCGTGAATAGCCCATCTCTATCCCAAACACACCCCTACATAGCACCCAAAATGCCTGTTTTCTATACTACGGCCGGACTGCGCATGCGCAGACTATTGAACACGGACGAACCATTAGCCCAGTCGGATGCTCCTGCATGAGAGCTTCAAAATAAGACCTCATACGACCTCATAGGATCATTAGGGGCTCACCTAGACTCCAACATATCCACCCCGTATGGGTCTATAGCCCATAGCCATGCAGTATATAGGCCTATGGGCCTACCCAGGCCTTGGTGACTTTTTTCAAAAATTTCACCGATTCGCTCCGCAACACTTCCTATCGTGTTCTAAATGACGAGACGAGTAAAACGAGACCCCACAACCCTACCGCAAATGTATAGAAGTACGTTTCCCAGGGGGATAAACATTGAACCTATACCCCAGTATGGGACTATATGGGGCTCGGTGACTTTTTTCAAAAATTTCACCGATTCGCACGGGGACACTTCCTATCATGTTCTAAATGACGAGACGAGTAAAACGAGACCCCATAACCCTACCGCAAATGTATAGAAGTACGTTTCCCAGGGGGACAAACATTGATACCCTCAGTATGGGACTATATGGGGCTATATCGTACTTTTTCAAAAATTTCACCGATTCGCACGGGGACACTTCCTATCATGTTCTAAATGACGAGACGAGTAAAACGCGACCCCACAACCCATACCGCAAATGTATAGAAGTAGGTTTCCCAGGATGGTCCTATACCTCCCATACCCCATATAGGCATTTTTCCGTAATTTAGGGTAAAGTCCGTATTCCGTATTTTTTCAGGAAAATTTTTACATACACCCACCCTGGAACTAGGGGGAGATAACTCTATTGATAGACAAGCCCCGTTAAGCCCGGCGACCTATATACCACCCATACCCCATATAGGCATTTTCCCAGGTTTTTCGATAAAGTCCGTTTTCCGTTTTTTTTTTTTTCAGGAAAAATTTTACATGCACCCACCCAGCCATAAAATACCCCTTCACATAGGCTTCACATGGATACCTCATAGAACTCCATCGGCCCATTAGTGGCTCCCCTAGCTCCCAAAACGTCTATTTCCATACCCTTCGGCCACCGCGCATGCGCAGAATGCCGATATTTCAACCCCACACCCAGCCCATCAGATGCCCCTTCACGAATGCTTCACTTTGATACCTCATAGAACTCCATCGGCCCATTAGTGGCTCCCCTAGCTCCAAAACGGCTATTTTCATACCCTTGGGCAACCGCGCATGCGCAGAATGCCGATAGTTCAACCCCACACCCAGTCCATTAGATGCCCCTTCATGAATGCTTCACTTTGATACCTCACTCGACCCCATCGGCCCATTAGTGGCTCCCCTAGCTCCAAAAAGGCTATTTTCATACCCTTCGGCCACCGCGCATGCGCAGAAGGCCGATATTTCAGCCCCACACCCAGCCCATTAGATGCCCCTTCACCTAAGCTTCACTTTGATACCTCACTCGACCCCATCGGACCATTTTATCTAGGGACTACTTTTTCTCCGCGGAAGCTTTTTCCCGCGACCGCATCACCGCCAAAACCGCATCACCGCGGAGGAATACATGCCCAGGGGCCCTTTGCCGGAACTATAGTCACCCAGAGTTACCTCCCCCTAGATTGAAACTCTTCTGGGTTGGAGGTGGGCAAGGTCGGTCACGTGACAAAATACTCGCTTCTGATTGGACGAGAGCCGCCACAGTTCCGCCACAAATTTGCATAAATGGGCGGGAATCGGGTTTTTTACTACTACTGTCGTCTGTTAACTTGAATTGTCCTCGGAGCGTTGATAGTCCGCTCGTGTCCAGGCAAGGCAGTGTTTGTCATGTAACCAGGAGTAATCCTTTGTGTACGTAACTAGGTTCAATAGTGATATGAACTATAAATGTGACTCCAAAGAGGGAGATGGCAGATTCCAGGTTGCGGACTTGTACCGACCCTGTAGACCAGTTATAGTTGAGGAATTTCCCAACAAACTATAGGATCATTGTGTAACCTGTAAATATCGATGTTCGTTTTGCTAAAGTAAAGTTATATTCTATGGTTATCGTTAGGTCCAAACGCGAGGACGCGTTTTTTTGATGTGCGAGGGGATAATATATTGCCAGGGTATTGCTGGGTGTGGTGAACTGTGAATTTGTTGGTGATTATTTCGTTACACCCCTTTATAACATTTTCGAATTTCGTGGACAACTATTTCGTGTATAGAGAGTCGCTTTGTTAATGTTCAGACACGGGACGTGTCTTAGTCGAACAAGGGGGTGATATAGTAAAGGTGGATTTTGCTATACCATTCAGCTCATATTTAGGCAGCAATCGATGTGTTCAAACCCGCAAATCTATGGAGCTGACAAGCGTATGATTATGATACAATAGTTGTATTAATTTGATTGTTAGCCTTGAATTGTGGATTAACTTTGAGATGTTCTTCATGCTTGCTATTGATAAATCATGTCCAGCCATTTGTATGTTTAGAAAGTATTTGTTTTGTTTTGGGTCACTAAGTTACGTTCAGTGCCGTATTACATAAATATGGTTAGAACTGAATGAAGAGGAGATTACGGCCAGTGCTCGGACTTACCGACATTGTAGACCAGTTAGTTGGAGCAAACCAAGCTGACTGTAGTTCTGTTTATGTATGTCTGTATTTGTAATATCCATCGTCATTAGTAAATTCATGTTTTAGCATACGAAAGTCTCTGTGTTCAATACTTCGACCGGTCATCCAAGAACGGCAAAACTACCCCTACATTACAATACATGGTTCATTATCGCGGTTACCCGCATTCTCTTCGTCTTCGTCTTCGTATTATACAAACTTGAGATACCGGTTTTATACCAGACTTCAACCCCCAGTGGAAATGCTCACCTTGAAGGAATATCTGTTTGATACGTTTGTCGCATACACAGAAGAGAATTACAAATGGATCTATAGTAATTTGTGTAGAGTTATTGAAACTGGAGAGGAACCATTGAAGCTGTGTATTCACAAGCCTGATTTTACAGCAGGCAAACCTATTCACGAGAATATCGTTGATAAAATGAGGGAAAGTAAGAAGATTATTTTAACCATAAGCCTTGATTTCCTGAACTCCACATGTGGGATCCTCGAGAACGCGGGAA
Source organism: Hanleya hanleyi (assembly GCA_036873755.1). NCBI lineage: Eukaryota > Metazoa > Mollusca > Polyplacophora > Lepidopleurida > Hanleyidae > Hanleya > Hanleya hanleyi. The sequence goes on from JAVTVY010029299.1 coordinate 8,625, forward strand.
CGAGGTCACTTGAGGAAGGGAGAGAGAATCTTATTATTTGTACCCTTCTGGAGGACATTCCTGTTCTCGAGATGCCAAAGTTCTGCGGAACCTTTGGCACAAAATAACGCTCTTGAAATGGCCTGGCTATCCTTGTGAGCAAATGCATTTCTGGCAACAGCTGCGAAAAGCCATAACCGACACTCGCGATTGAAACAAACAATTAATTTGTTATATTTAACAAACTGAATGACAAATTAATTTATTCTTTGTTTGCGACATGTTACTTCGTTGATCAGAATTTAACAGATTGTGCTTTGTTGGGTCAATTTAACATAGTAATTTGTTGCCTTGACACATTGATTTTGTTCTCCTTCTAGAAAAATCCTATAGGATTTCAATACGCAGATTTCTTTTGGGAGAATTCTACAGGATTACCTTGGAGATTATTGCCTCAAATCCTATAGAATAATTTCCATTTCAGTGACATCTATGTAGCGCCATTAAGGAGGGTGTAGATATAGACCGTCATGTGCTAGTGCAAATAGTCAACACAATGTAAGCCTACGTTGAACATCTAATCCTCACTTTAGTGGGTATGAATTAGGCATGCTGGTCGAGAGGGGAGGATAGAGGAGGAGCAGTATATCTCTTTGGTTATGTTAAAATCTGGAGCATGTAAAGGATTTTAGATACTTCATGGATGCTCTCTTAATTTGATAAGCAAATCAGCTCACCATTCAACCACCTTAAGAATTAAGGTTATATATTATTGATTAGATCTTGCGGTGTACATTACAAATGACCATGCCATGCCAAATATATAAGATAAGTATCCATAATATTTGTTTTCTCTACAGACCGTCAGTGCGATTCGATTTGAAAAGCGAAAGTGTTTTCAGTGTAGATCATGAGTAAATTTTTTATAGAATTGTTTTTGGATAAAAACGCTAGTTCTTCGGATAATCTACCAGGCAAATATAGACCCCGTCCTTCATTATTCCATTCTTCCGTATGTCACCAGTATGCCGTCAGTATGCTATCAGGATGCCATCACTTTGCCACTGTTCAGTATGTCACCTTCAGGTCGATACTTCATGTAAGCGATCACGAGAAATCTCTGGGACCATACATTTCTACAGCAGTGGATTGAAGACGGCACTTTGGGTATAATACTTTGTCACAGCGGTTGATTGAAGTATCATCAGCGGTGAAATAAAGACGGTAGTTTCAATATATACATTTGCTCAGCGGTAGATACGGCACTTTGGAATAATATGATTATTTAGCGGCAGATTGAGACGGCAGTTTGATAGCCTTCTCCTTTTCCTCAGCGGTGGAATGCAGACGGTGGTTTGAATAGTCTCCCTTGCTTTATTAATCCATGAGCTGAGGAGGACTGGAGACGGCTGTTTGGAGGTCATCATTTGTATACAGCTTATCAAGAAAATAGACTGCTTACTTTTTCATCAGCGGTGAAATGAAGACGGTAGTTTGAATATTATACTTTTGCTCAGCGGTAGATACCGCAATTTGTATAGTATTATTATTTAGCGGCAGATTGAGACGGCGGTTTGATGGTTTTCTCCTTTTCCTCAGCGGTGGAATGGAGACGGTGGCTTGAATAGTCTCCCTAGCTTAGAAGCACTTTCTCGTCAGCAGTGGACGGAAGACTGTAGTTTGAATATTATACTTTTGCTCAACGGTAGATACGGCACTTTGGATTGTATTATTATTTAGCGGCAGATTGAGACGCCGGTTTGCCAGCCTCCTTTTCCTCAGCGGTGGAATGAACACGGTGGTTTGAATAGTCTCCCTTGCTTTGGAAGCACTTTTTCATCAGCGGTGAAATGAAGATGGTAGTTTGAATATTATACTTTTGCTCAGCGGTAGATACGGCACTTTGGATAGTGTTATTATTTAGCTGCAGATTGAGACGGCGGTTTTATAGCCTCCTCCTTTTCCTCAGCGGTGGAATGGAGACGGCAGTTTGAATATTATACTTTTGCTCAGCGGTTGATACGGCACTTTGGATAGTACTCATTATTTAGCGGCAGATTGAGACGGTGGTTTGATAGCCTTCTCCTTTTCCTCAGCGGTGAAATGGAGACGGTGGTTTGAATATTCTCCCTTGCTTTGAGGCACTTTTTCTCAGCGGTGGGATGAAGACGGTAGTTTGAATATTATACTTTTGCTCAGCGGTAGATAAGGCACTTTTGATAAGATTATTAGTTAGCAGCAGATTGAGACGGCGGTCTGATAGCCTTCTCCTTTTTTCAGCGGTGGAATGGAGATGGTGGTTTGAATCGTCTCCCTTGATTTGAAGCAGTTTTGCCTCAGCGGTGAAAGGAAGACTGTAGTTTGAATATGATACTTTTGCTCAGCGGTAGATACGGCACTTTGGATAGTATTATTAGTTAGAGGCAGATTGAGACGGCGGTTTGATAGCCTTCTCCTTTTCTTCAGTGGTGGAATGGAGACGGTGGTTTGAATCATCTCCCTTGCTTTGAAGCAGTTTTTCCTCAGCGGTGGAATGAAGACGGTAGTTTGAATATTATACTTTTGCTCAGCGGTAGATAGGGCACTTTGGATAGTATTATTAGTTAGCGGCAGATTGAGGCGGCGTTTTGATAGCCTTCTCCTTTTCCTCAGCGGTGGAATGGAGATGGTGATTTGAATCGTCTCCCTTGCTTTGAAGCAGTTTTTCCTCAGCGGTGAAATGAAGATGGTAGTTTGAATATTATACTTTTGCTCAGCGGTAGATACGGCACTTTGGATGGTATTATTAGTTAGCGGCAGATTGAGACGGTGATTTGATTACAACACATATAAGGGAAGTAGGAAGAGGTGCCGACATACTGACAGAGTCAACGTAACATTGGTGACCCTCTCCACTATCCATTTGGTGTTGGGACGCTGTTCATAGGCCCATTCCAAGGGATCCACAGTGTCCAGTTGGGCCAGCATCGTCTCTAGCGACGCCCGATTGGTGATTGTGAAAAGATGGTCGTTCACTGGGTTGATGGCACTGGAATAGAAATAGCACAATTCACGCGTCATCTTATGGCATAAGATGTACCCAAATGCTACATTTAATGTGAAGGACGTAGGTTGGTCATTGAAGATGGCTTCCACGTAGCTGCGTAGACGGGCGAGGTCGGTCAGTCGGAAATTGTACAAGTCCAATATAGGGCGATGACAGTGGAAGCAGTGTCGGATCATGGACCAATGGCGTCGATATATCTCACTCACTGGATGATCTTCGGGTAAGAGATCGCTGGGAACATCCACCGCATCTTCCAGAAAATGTTCGTTGTTGTCAGGCGTATGACTGAAAACAGTAATGCTAGGAAGCGGCTGGATATCTAGGCTCTTCTGAGCTGTGGGTATAGACGGGCTCTCCGTGATCGCATCACCAGTGGCATTCTTCTCCCCGGGTTCATCTTCAGTGGATCTGTCCCTCCTGGGTGCCTCTTTAGTGGAAAGTTGGCCCTCATGCCATGGTGACGGACCATGAATCAAACGCTCATGCCGTTTTAACTGACTGGGTCGTCTGAAGAGTTGACCACATTCTTCGCATGGACGCTTAGGTGGCCCATGAATTGAACGTTCATGGCGCTGTAAATGATCTGGGCGCTGAAACGACAGTGTAGGCGTCACTGGAGACGATGCTGAAGGAACTGGACAGCGTGGATAGTTTGGAATGGGCCCAACAACAACGCCCCAACACACAATGGCAAGTGGAGAGGGTGACCAATGTTACGTTCTTCGTTGTTAAACTGACCACCATCCCCATCGGATGAAAGTATTCACCCATTCACTGATAGATACTCAGAATGCACAAACAACTATGTGAGGATATGTGGCCTCAACGGTATCCTGGCCTGCCCGATGACGATTAGAACAAACGGTTCAGAGCGAACATGGCCGAAGATGGAATTTTCTGAAATGGCGACTTCTGACTGGACAAGAATACATCTAACGGACAGGAACGAATATGAAACATGCAAATGGCGGTCTCTGATTGGACAAGAATCTTCTTGAATTGTAAATATACCCAACGCGGCTCCCCAGCGTGGGTATG
>JAVTVY010029300.1:0-12921 GCA_036873755.1 Hanleya hanleyi
ACAAGCTGAACCCTGCTGACATTTAATTTTGTGATATTGACAACGCAGGGTTCAGCCGTTGAACCGAAATTTCCTATAGCAAAATTTTCGGCCTCCCGACCCACAGGTAACAGCGGGTGGATTTGGGCTCACAAAAATCAATAATACCTACCGCTTTGCACTCGCTTGGATAGAATACATATTTGCCTACTTCCCTGGCCATTTATTTTCTCCCTCCAGCTTCTTTAATTTCCATAAACGGCGAAAGAAAAAAAAATCATCTCGGCTGATTTTCCAAAAACTAAATATGCCACCATTTTGAAAATATCACTATGGTGACAAGAGACTGATCGTACGTCGATTGTTATTTCGGGACTGTAGACGGGAAGGTGAGAAACGGCTCACTCATAAGGCTGTCAAATTATCTGCTTTTAAATGTAAAATTGTAACTATAGGTATCAAGCATAATAGAAGGCACATACTGGAAAAGGTGATTCACGGGATTTTTCATCTCCTAAGCGACTGGATCGACTGAGCGGATTCAGTTCTTCCGACTCGTGTAATCCTGAATTTAGAATAACATCACGCGAGATTCAGGGTCACCGTGATAAAATGGCGGCCGATTTCGTTTTTGGAAGATCAGCCGCGATGATTTTTTTTTCTTTTGCCGTTTATGGAAATTAAAGAAGCTGGACGGATAAAATAAATGGCCAGGGAAGTAGGCAAATATGTATTCTATCCAAGCGAGTGCAAAGCAGTAGGTATTATCGATTTTTGTGAGCCCAAATCCACCCGCTGTTACCTAGGTCGGGAGGTCGAAATTTTGCGATAGGAAATTTCGGTTCAACAGCTGAACCCTGCGTTGTCAATATCACAAAATTAAATGTCAGCAGGGTTCAGCTTGTTGAACTAGACAAATGTCCTGCTGATGATTTTGAATATTTCTACCCCTGTGTACATGTACAAGTGGTATATTACCTGCAGTGGCATAACATATACAGCTGATCTTCTCAGCTCCGAACAGAACTTCAGGTCCGATGGTGACCGGACATAGTTCGGCAACGGCTGAAGCCGTTTTGCAGGATCAGATCGACAGAGAAGATACGGTAGGCCTGCGAGTCTTGGGAAGCAACTATATAGAAAGGCTGTAAAGGCCTCGGGAGTCATCGTCAGCTGAACTCTATACTTTTGTATCCTGTGTTCTCCTAAGTAATAAAAATAATAACAATAAGTTGATGAATGAGGACCAATTTATGCACCGGTCATTAAGAACACCCGACAACTCTACCTCACACGATATGGTCCCAACATCTCTAGAGCCAGCGTCTCAATATGATACCTGGGGTTGAAGACTAGGCATGGTAGGGGATCATCTTGAGTGCATTATCCTAATGTGATTCAGAAAATTGCACAAGGCCATCCACTATATGTTTGTGTCTCCAGCAACCAACTTGGTAGGTAGGAAAGGATTTTCTTTCCAATTTATTTTTTTGTCAATTATTGACCACAGATTAGTAGCCTACCGCTGAAGACCATAGAAATGAAAAAATGCCTACCCAAAAATTGTTTTACAACTGCAAAATATATGGGTAGGTGGCCTGGGCTTAAAGGATTCTGTTTTTGAGTTTGATGAACATAAGGCTAGTTAAGATAATTGGTTTTCTTTTTCTTGTCATATCACTCTCATTGGTATAAAACATAATGTTACTGATACCTAATCAATTTTTCAGAAATTGCAAAATATAAACACAAGTGAATTCAAAATCAAAATTGATTATAATGTCAAATAAAACATTTAAATTAACAATAACATATCGGTTATAGCGTTTACAACTCTTGAAAAAAAAAATACAGTTAAGTATCACCACAAACAACTTTTAATAACTTTGTATCAGTTTGTTTTTATCTCAATTCAAATTATTGTGTTTTTCGCACGCACTCATAGATATTGAAAAGGTTTTTGAAAAGCAACAAATTCTATTCTTTCTGCATGGTCTAGCTGCCTGGGGAGAGAATATGAGGTGATGCAGATACACAATAAAATGAAATGAGACAGTATATACCCTACCTCTCATCTGCAAAGAATTCATGTGCGTCATATTTGGAGCCGGTAAGAGGCAGATTCTCAGGCTATATCCAAGAGAAGGTCTGCCTCGTCCCCCCAATGGACCTGGCAGCCTTCTAGCAGGTCTAGTTGCAACATTTCCCCGGTCTGCCCGGAACACCTCCAACCTGTTAGTGTTTGACCAGATATAAACAAATGCAAACGTCAACATGATAAATTCTCTGACAAAATAGGGTCCTAGGGGCTTTCGCGCAGTTAAAATTTATACTTAATTTACATTCGGACGGATAAAATTCATACACATCAGACTTTGAGCGAAACAAATCTGAGTGGAGTGAAACACGATTTCCAAGCAGTTAAAATTGATACCCGCCAATATTACGGACAGTTGAAATTCCACACATAAAGACACATGTTAAGAAAGCAAATCTTCGTGGAGTGAAACTCGAATTCCGCGCAGTTGAAATTTATACCAAGTTCACATTCAGACAGATGAAATTCATACATGCAAGCCTTTTGAAAATACATATCAGACTTAATTAGTTCAATCTAAGAGAATCTGCGTGGGATGAAGCTACCATGGATTTCCGTGCAGTTAAACTTTATACGGGCTCGATTTCCGCGCAGTTGAAATTTATACCAAGTTGACGTTCGGACAGATGAAATTCATACACGCAAGCCTTTTGAAATTCATACATGTCCGACTTAGTTCAATCCAGTAGAATCTGCGTTAGAGTGATTCTGCCATGGATTTCCACGCAGATCAACTTCATGCCAAATTTGTTTACGGGCTCTATCTCCACGCAGTCAAAATTTATAGGCCTACTCAATTTACGTTCGGACAGATACAATTCATACATGTGACATCACACTTGGTTCGAGCGAAGCGCATCTAGTAGGGACTCACAAGCACCAAAATTTAAATTGCAGATAATGGGTAAAAATCTCACCAGTAGGAAGAATGGGTATAGCAGATCATCGTCAAGAAATATTAAATCTCCAGATGGTAGTATTATAAAGTCTTTTTTGTGGGAGCCAAACTTCACCAAGCTGCTACAGCTGATCAATGGTCACTTCCGTTATTTGAACAACTTTGCCACCTGGTGATTGCACCATAGAAACAGGGGAGATTACTTTAATTTCTTTTGTCTTTTGTCAGGAGTAATCAGTGTTTCATAGAAATCAGAGAAGCCACGTGGCTTTGTTGTCGTTTATCAAACAATAGATCGGCAGGTCTCGGAAAATCTGATGCAGCAATGCCGCCATTTTGATTTGATCTCCCGACGTAATCCCGGGATACGGCATGCAAGCAACTTCTTCGAGAATTTCCGAGATGAATGGAAATAATGAACTGTTCTACTCTCATTACTTTATAAAATTGTTTTATAAATTGGCCGTTTGTGGGAACGAATTTTGCATTATCTTTTCCAGTATTTACCTATACTATGGAAGCAGTATTGTGTGGTCAAACAACTTGACTCAGCATTCTGAATTACCGATAGTACAACTCCACAGTTATACTACAGGTTTTGTTGTTTCGCGAGTATTTAGCTGGCCATTGGTGACGTCATTGAGACTGCTTATCAGCCGGTCATTTCAACCAACTCAGGTGAGCTGCGCAGACCCGTTTTGGAGTACCTACATCTAGATGAGTGGAGTGAAACACTATTTCCGTGCAGTTAATATTGATATCTGCCAATATATACTAACGGACAGTTGAAATTCCACACATAAGACTAAGTTGAAGAAAGCATATCAAATGATTCCAAGTGAAATGATAACAAATTAGGTAGGATAAGGTGCTCACTGCTGTAATATTAACGATTCCATTCCAGCAAAGCGAATCTCCGGGCAGTGAAACATAATTTCTGCGCATTTGAATTTCGTTATGTCTCATTTCAAGCGACATATAGTCTACAGATTCGCCTCTTGCGGATTTTGTTGTCTATTTTATTAATATCAATATTCTGCTCGTCAGCAAATAAAGAAAAATCCATCAAATAAACCATGCGCAGTTGAATTTAAGCTCCGCGCATTTCTACGCAGTTTCTAGTTCGACCGTCGCGTGATCATGGTATGACAGGAAGCAATAATTTGGGAAGTGGGTCGGAACTGACACTGGATAGGAACTGGCTACGTCACTGTACACTTTCTAAACGTTTGAAAAGTTGAAACAGGGATTTATGACGAGAACGGCCCTTCATAATGGACTTCACAATAGTAATTCCAGTTCTCTCTTGAAACCAAGGCCTCTTCAGGCGCAGCGGAGCGACTTGAATATTGGGAGGGGTAGCTAGGGGGGAGGGGGGGGGCCAGATGGGGGTGGGAGGGGGACTGTTGAGACATAATGCATATTCCAGTGTTTCAAATGTAAACTCGGAGGGGGGGGGGGGGACAGGGGTACTCCCACGGAAAATTTTGGAATTTCGGACGGTTATCTACACGTATTTGACCCATTTCAAGGCACGTCAGTTACAATTATTTGGGGGGCCAAAGTGGTCATTGGCTCCCGCTCTTTTCATATAATTGGGGAAGGGGCCCCCCCCCCCCCCCCCCCCCGTTCCGCCGCACCTGCTCTTTTCTTGTAATGGAAATATGATCACAGCGTGTGGAATGGAAGCCGAGACCAACAGATTATACCGTGAACATTTCAGCATTCTTATTTTGGAGGGCAGCAAAAACACAACTGCACAACACGTCAACGGTCCCGAGCGTATTTGGTGCCAAGATATACATATCAACAGACATACAAGAAGCTGATTTGAGGATTTTACAAAGACTAATAAACTGACACAAGCGCGCATGATTTCTGACGATTGTATGGCCGACCCCACTCGAAAGGACGACACCGCCATTGTCAATCGTGCTTCCCGTCACTAACACTGCAGATTATAAGTCCAAACTACATTCAAAAACGTGCCCGAAAACACTCACCCTTGTACTAGATCTCTATTTGATTGCTCGTTTCGGAGCGTTAGAATCCTGCCATTTATGTTACGGTTGACAATATTCCCCAAATCCTGCAGCCTCCTGATATCCATGGCGGAGCTGTCTAGAATATTTTCGCGCTCTTTTGAAGATAAGACAGTGTCAAAGTGCGTGTATCTGCTTTCTGTAACGATTGTTTTGATTGGTAGATTCGAAAATAGAATTACCACGTGTGGAAAATAGAATTACCACGTGTGCAAAACTTAGTGAAATACCACGAGTGGAAATTATTTACCACGCGTCGTATTTCCAAATTCATTGATTGGGTGATAAATACGACGTGTGGTAAATAATTTCCACACGTGGTATTCTCAGTTCTATCATTGGTGGATATTTTCCACACGTGGTAAATAATTTCCACGTGTGGTATTTCCAAGTTAAGTAATTGGTCGAAATATCCACACGTGGTAATAACAAGTTAAACCATTGGTTGTATTTTCCACGCGTGGATAATAGAATTTCCACGCGTGGAAAATGGAATTACCACGTGTGAAAAGCAGAGGTTATGACACTGATGGCTTTCCATACGGACCTTCTCTCCACTCCCGCACGAGCTAGTCGACGGCTGCGACCTGGGCGGTATTGACTTCCCCACTCTTGAAGTTGGCGTTTGAACCGGCGTTCCCACAGCCGTCTGGTCGATCATTGCCTGCATGGTCTGTATTTTCGCTTCCAAGATTCTCGGACCGTCTATTAACACAGGCATTACTGAAACAGACTTATCTCTAACTTTCAGCCGCCAACTCCCTCTGGTAAATTTACAGGATGGCATCCAACTTTTGCTGTAGGCCTACTCTTCTGCATTCATACCTCTCGCTGGAATAGCCCGTAGAATCCTGCCCCGGTTGTTCTGTCGCGGTTCATGGAATGAGGCTCTCTTTAACCGTTGCACCTGTTTTGGAGGTGACTATATTCGTAGGTATCCAATGAAAGTTGCATGTATCATAATGTGTTTTGTCGTATGGCGATACTCATCCACAACCAGTACATCCGTAAATTGAAGCGATATGCAACGCCGTACATCCGTGACCTGTGATTTGATCGCGCGCATGCGCACTCGCTAGACAGGCGTGCTTGAGAAGTGGAGGAATGAGTTTTGGGTACTGTAGTCGTATGGAATATCCAATGGAAGCTCTCACACTGTACGGCGATAACCACCACCACTGTTACCTCTGATCTGTGACGTCATTGCGCGCATGCCTCCACACCACGCCACCTCCTTGCTCCTCACTTCTCATTGCGTTACTGCATTAATTCGGGCGCCGACAGCGTTACTGTTTTAACCCTACTAGGCCATTATGCCCCCCTCCTGCCAAACATTCTACACAATGTCCAAAACAACGGAAACTTAAGAGCTGACATTTCTTGATTTTAAATCATATCGTATTGAGATGATTTTGAGCTTATTTCCGTATCCCTCCGACCAGAAGATGACATTTGCGTACACTTCACCATCCATAAGATGGCTTGCGAATCGTGTGTCTCCATTATCGCGGAGGGATATCCGGTGCTTTACCGTATTCTGTTCGGCCTTCATCAGGCGGAGAACAGACTCGAGAAATCTGATAAATTACAGGTTTCATACCACTTCGGAAACAGATATTGCCTGGACTTACAAAATATATAGGTAGGAATAACTTTGGTATCTTGCGAGTTCTTCCGAGGTTTGATGGCGTGAAGGTTTGTGGGGGGTGGGAAGATGAAAGTGCGGCGACGGACGTTGAGCTGCGTTAACACCGACGTCGACAGACGATACTGTGTACTGACGGCGGTGGCGTGGAGTAGAAGGATGGAGGAGGATGGTGAAAGGAAGAAATAGACGGGTTTTTTATTACTGCACTCACTCACTGATTGACTCCATCGCCTTTGGACCAGTCAGTCAGAACAGTTGTACTTCCAGGATGGGCGATAAAACTGGTTCAACTCCGTTGCAAGGGGATAGGTATCTGTGTGTACTAGGGAATATCAGTCCTCTTGGTATTACTGCTTTAACACGGGTGTTAAAAACATAGGACCGTACGATATGATTCATTGGATACCCCACACGAGTTCAAAACACCAGCCACTTATCACCTCGATCCTCGTTCACGCCTCATCCAGATGTAACGCTACACACTACGCAAGTTGCGCTGAATAGGCGGTATTTCCACATTATATACTACTGACATTTTAATATTTATACGGCAAAATGAAAACAAAGCTTATATTATCTCTCCTATTGTACCGAGGATTGCATGGAACAAGCGAAATCAGATGCTATTTACAGTTTGAGAAAAGTGTAACACTTACGTAAGAATGCATTAGCTGTTTCTAGTAAATAGAATAGAATAGTTATCATAAGCCACATGATGGTACCAGGCTTCCTACTAGACACCGTCTGAAAACACTTAACGTTCGTATTTTGCATTCCACTTGAAGAACCTTTCCTTATCATTTATTGAAAGCTTAAATGTATGAGAATATTTTGTCCACCGCCATATGGGACAACAATAACTTTTTTTCGTACCGATATCATTTAGTATCTTATCTAACAGATTTCTTCATGCAGAAAGTCTTCTACATGTGAAAAGTCTTCTACATGTATCTACTATGACATTACAACCCTGAATCAACTTCAGTTATAAAGTTCCCATCCATAATTCGGGGTATAGTGGTGTTGGTAGAAAGAAAGTGTGGCGTTTACCCAACCAATCCTTTTTGTTTTTACGTTTGTCAATTTTGCACAAACTGCGTTTTATGCTGTAAACGCTCACACTAAGAAGTGACGCATAGCGTCGCCGAAGGTTTGTACAAATGCTAGTTTTGATTTTTCAATATATCTAAAATATGGAAGCTCAGATGTTACTATAATTTTACGAACCGTCTCTGTCGGTTTGGCCGGAAAGTACGTCCACAGTTTCGGCGAAATGTTTCTGAAACTTCGCCAGGATGGTGTTGGGGTCACAGTTACTTAAGCCCGGCGCACACGAGAGCTATCCGCTGAACAAACGGCCTCAATTGTCTGCTAGCTCATGGGCTAGCTCTCGTGTGGTATCAACGCACACGGTGAGCAAAAGGTTCACCAAATTGACCAGTTCTCGCGGAACACCTTCTTCAAGATCATGTGATCTTTCATGTGACCGGGCTCGCGTAAAAATGGCCATTTTCAACAGTCGTACCTATAAATCACGTGAAAATAAGATGCGTTTCATTGGTCGGTCGAATAAAACGGCTGAGCTGTTAGCTTATACGTTCGCCGCACACGGTGAGGAAGGCGGGGGAACTTAAAACAGGATATCTATGGCATCATCCGAACGCATGGCACGATCATACGTAGAAACTTCTGCTCTTAGCAATGCGGTAACGGGTGCAATCTGAGTGTATCAGGGCGTTTCCCAAATGGTCACATCATATTGGTCCAGTGACATCCGACATCGGCGCAATCACGTTCATAAAACGAAGACACACTTCCAGAAAGCGATCGAATGAAATGATCTCTTGGTGGGCCTCGAAGTGCCCCCATCACAAAATAAAAATCATACCATTTTCCTGTGAACTGCCGCCGATTTTATTTTTTATTTTTTCAAATATGTTAGGCCGTTTATAATATGATTTTTTTTAAGGAAAACAAAAAAGCATGCTCCATTAGAGTGAGAAATAAAATAGCTAATTCGCACAACTTCGTTTTGGTCTCGCGTAGAATCCCTCAGTCTTGCGCCTCGTGAAACTGACATGTCTGATGTCTGAGATGCTCAGGTCAAAATATTTAAATGCACATAATTTCATTGGCTCGTTTAAATGGGGCGAACAGGTGACTTGATGCTTTGGGAACAACTTTCGAACAGGATTATCTCCCTCCAGATATTCGTCTTTTGCGGCTGATAGGTGGCGCCGTGTGAAATACTTGCCGAACCATAGCAATAAGCTAAGGGTAGTGTTAAGTGAAACGTGAAATGCCCTTAGCAGGCTAAGATGATCTATGGCGGATCAGGGAGATTGAATCAAGCGCGAAGAAGACTTAAGTGCAGTCAACGCCCACTAGGGACCGGAAACATATACGAACAACAGCATAACATGTGTAAAGTCTGTCTGTTGTCTCTTCAAAGATGTCTTTGATAAATTCGGAGGAGAGGAGGGGCGAAGGAGAGTGTTTGGACTGAGGGGTGCGGTCGCTATGGAGTGAGCGAGGGATTAGTACAAATATACGTAAATGTAGTACGATAGACAATATATGATCAAATTTATCAACTACTATGAATGGTCCAGTACTCCATAGATCCTTGTTCAGTTGTATTCTGGTTCAGGTTTTAACATAACATTAGAAAAAGAATGTTTGAATAGGGAAGTGGATAGAATAAGAGGATAGGTCTGTGTTGACAAGACAATATTGTAACGATCACACACTCTGGCCACCATATAATGTAATTGAAATACACTATAGTGATGCTCAGAACATGTACCGGTCAGGATAGCGGTTAATTATACATTTCTCGGACATCTCAGTACTTCTTGGTACATCTCGGTACTTCACAGTACGATACTTCGATATAACGTCTAGGATTCTGACACCACAGATATAGAGAGATATCTGAACTCGTAGGATAGGATAGGTTGAACTTAAACTGCATAGATGAAGTTAACACCGTGTTCAAGTTTCAACATAATAAAGGTATGGTTTTATTCGCCATAGAAAACACAAGATGTATATTGTATAACGTGATGTGGTGTGATGGAACGTGATTCAAACACTCGCATTAAACTGATCAAGTAACCTCTGTGTATACAATATAACACACGAACTCTCATGGATGGTTATGGGTGGCTACAGATCACTCATCATCTCTGTATACACTTCAGAATAACACCACTTCAATGTAAATAACCTGTAACAGCATACAGGTGTTATGGGTTTATCACTGTATTACCCCGTAACTGCTTACGGGTATTACGGGTTTGTTATGGGTATACTTCCTCACTAGGTATGCTTGTAACACAGGTACAACATCAGAGTAATACCCCGTAACTTCTTACGGGTATTACGGGTTATAGACTTGTTATGGGTTTTTATGGGTTCTGGGTTTATTCAGCTATGAGCACTCAAAACATCAGTTACACACATCCGTACCACCCCGTAACTTCTTACGGGTATTACGGGTTAGGATTATTCATCTCTAATAGTCATCATAGGACAGATACATCTATAACACCCCATAACTCTTACGGGTTTCTTACGGGTGTTACGGGTTACGGGTTTCTTACGGGTTATGGGTTTCTTACGGGTTATGGGTTTTTATGGCTCATCTCTAAAATGTATGGGACATCTGTGTGATGGGGTAAGGCTTCTTTATTTGTCACAGTGAGAAAGCCAAAGGCTATCTGCTCTCAAATCGTCTTGTCATCCTATTTATACTCTCCCGCTCGTGCGGTCGTTCGGTACAACTCCACCTATCAGGAACTTTCCCAACTACCAAAACACTGTACAGCCACCCATAAGAGTTCACTCTACGGCTTATTAAACATTTCACAGTCAATAATTCCAGGAGAATAAATAACTCTTATGCCTCTGAGAATAATCAGATCGTTAGTTATCACTAACAGCGACAATAAATAGTTATAGCAAGATACAAATCTGTCTAGATGTGTCATCATGAAACAACATGGCGGACATCGTCCAGAACTTGTCAGCAAAGATGCATAAAAACGGCTATAACTCCATAACAGAATTATGTCATCACCTGTCAGCAAATGCTAATTATCTGTACCAAACACTGATACAATCCACCAAGAAAACAGCTGTTAAAATTACTCTGAATTGATCAGGTGAGCGTTTTACAGGCATAAACGAAAATTAGGCCATCGATAACACATTTACATGTTATGCTTTTGTACTGGAAAAACGATCTCAATACAACCATCAATAGAACAAAACCGTACAGCATAGGCTGGTCGTCTCACTACCCTCTGCTTAATTGTCAGCCTTCCACGGCGACAATAACCCGCAAAACAACAAATCTATAACTTCGAAACAGCAGAAAGTTACATTACTCTTATCATTTCAGCAAAAATATATATACATGTACATTACTCATTTACTGTCAAAATAATACCGTTTATATAGAATTCTGTGCGGAGTAGGTTCTCGCCAAATAACATTTCAGGTTAACCCAGAATTATATACGGATTACGGGTAAGTATTTCGAGTAGATGTATCACAGCATACAAGAGAATATTACCATTATCAAGGAGTATGGATAATGTTCCACCATAATGGTTTAACCTTAGCAGTCATTTTACATAGAAACATAACATCTATCTCAATTATGTACAACTATATTCACTGGTGGTCACACAGACATGTCAGCCAAAAATGCGACCTTGTTAGTGATAATTTGACTAAAACATCTACTGTACTTTAATCAACATATATGGTTCTGATGCGGAGATAACTCTCGCCAAATAACATTTTAGGTTAACTCAGAACCATAGAATCTAACTATTAAGTTTAGATAGAATATAAAAATAACATTTATTTTACTGTTCTCTGTTGTCAGGTCGACTCCTTTTTGAGGGTACGGGTTCAGAACCTCCTGGTCTACCATGATGCCTCTGTCTCTTCCGTATGTCAGCCATCTTCTGGAGGAAATCGGGCCTGGCTGGACTGGCTGGTGGTGGTAGGGGCCGCTTTGTAACCACAGACTTCAGATGATCCGAACCTGTTTTCGGGATTTTGAAAGTGCGAGGCTGGTCTGCAGTTTCCGTAGTGACATTCTTCTCTGGAAGGTTTGTCTCTTCTGGGTTGGAGGGCTTCTTGGGAACTGTAGGCTCGTCAAGGTGTAGAACCTTTTTCATCAGTCCAGTCACCTGGCCATCTCGTTGTCGCCCCTCGAGAAAACCATTCACTCTTGACATGAGATTTTGGAGGTTTTGCGATTGATTCTTCATCGCCTCAACAAGGGTTGCCTGGCTATCAAAACACCCTTGGAATAAGGGACGCATAACATTCGCCTGTGCAGTGAGGCTTTCTTCCAGCTTTGTCGCTGACGTTGTAATGGTGGACGCACCCCTGGTCATACGACTCACATCTGCCTTGAACCCTGACAATGTTGTGGTGAGTCCTTCCAAACACTCATTGAGGACACTATAGCGAGTGTTCATGGCAGACATCTGGGCAGTCAGCTCACCCAGGTGACTATTAGTTATCATCAGTTGGTTAGCCAACGGCCTCAGGTCCTGCTCCGGGGGAAGTGGTTGCTTTCGAGCAGCGACGATGATTGCACTGGTGATAGAATCGACGGTACTCCTAACCGTACTCTCAATGAACTGCCCGATCACAGAAATTGGTATTGATGCCTCTGAGCTGGCAGGTGGGACCATTCCAATGGAAGGTTGGTGACTTGGAAGGTGGTTGATAGACTCAGGTGTCACCAGAGGAGAAACCGGCACAGTGAGATCTTCTATTTCCTCTGCGGTAGCATGTAATTCCACCAATGCCTCCTCTGCTTCTTCATCTCGACATACAGGTAGGGCAACATCATCAATGACAAAAACATCAGAGGTGTGCTCTGGCGATTTAGGTTCATTTTCTGAACCATGGGGTTCTTCTTCGCTGATTATGACACAGGGAGATGGCTCCTCAACCATGGCACTCTTGACTTGTTCAAAGAGATCAGGATTCCCCTCCATTAACGCCATCACTGCCTTCAGTGTCTCATTATGGGGTAAGGCCGCTATTGCAAGGGGAACGTGTGGAGTTGAACTGGCAGACGCAATTCTCTGGGGAACTCGTGGTGTGGAGTTTCCGGAGGAGACAATTCTCTCAGCGGAATGCTCTCGTCTGCTTCTCTCATCATAGAATTTGAGGGCTTCATCAGAGGAAACAACAGTGGCGTCGGCCTTCTTTACTGAATAGA
>JAVTVY010029301.1:0-12619 GCA_036873755.1 Hanleya hanleyi
TGGAATCGATGCCAATCCTCTGTAACAATATTTTTAATTTAGCAATAAAGTAGTGCCGAGTGAGGATGGTCGACGCATCCGACACAAACAGTGGGTCGGTTGGTTTCGCACTGGTCGCCTGCCTGATGGCCCAATACTGATTCAAAAATTTTACTGGGCATATGACATGTCCTGTTTGACATAGATTAATGGACACCCCTTTACGAAATATGTCAGTTTTAGAAACCTTAAGGGTCAACCTGAAGTGTTTAGTCAATTCGCACCAAACCAAATCTGACATAAGAAGATGTATGGAGGTGTCCACTGTATTCTTAACAGATGTGAACTCTCCACAGCGCAAGAATCCAAAGAATGCAACTGTACAGACTGTTTTCAGCATTAGATCGATGAAAGGACCGAACAACCCTGCATCGAGCACTGCACACATCTGAACCAAAATATCGAAAGTGATAGGTTGACGGAGGGGAGCTCTTGGAGTTTGTAGTTTTTTTAGGGCTTTACTGAGCAGAGCTAGACGAGGGTGGACGTTCCCACTGGAGTCACTCAACGGGTTACTGAAACCAGCCTGTATGTATGCCATGCGAATGCCCGCCAAGTAAACTTTAATAGTGGTGTACGACATATTAACAATACCATGACAATAAGCTAAGAAATTAATCAACAGTTTCTCTGAAATACAAGGAACGGCAGCATAGGTGGAGAAACACCCGGGGAAATATGTCCGCATAAATTTCACATAACATTTAAATCCGGAATTATACACGGCCTTAGTGTTATTAGAAAGGGCCAAAGCCCACAGTTCATTAATGTGTGGAGTTAAAGCATCAGCAGGTCCTCCATGGGTGGACAGGTGCACGGCACAGCTGCTGCATCTGGTGCCAGCTCCCGGAATTTCTGTAATTGTAAACGAGAGAGACTGTCAGCAATAGTATTAACTTTCCCAGGAATGAATTTGGCATACACCACAAAATTATTGGAAGCTGCGCTCCAGATCAGCCTCCGCATTAACTTCATGATAGAATTGCACTTGCTTCTACCCTTGCAGATGATATTCACTGTGGCTTGATTATCACAGTGGAAAAGGATTTTCTTTCCCCTCCATTCACTACCCCACAACACTGCAGCAACCACAATAGGGTAGAGCTCTAAAAAGGCCATAGAAAGAGGACTATCAGCCTCAACACACAAATCGCGCACATCACTCGACCACGAATCACAGAACCATCTTCCTTGGAAATAACCCCCGAAACCAACAGTAGACGCCGCATCAGTAAACAACTGGAGATCTGCCGCCTCTGTTATGTCGTCGTCCAGGAAGAAAGAGATGCCATTCCAATGGGACAGGAAATTATACCACAAATGTAATTCCTTTCTGGTATTCACATCCAGAGCGATGTACTTGTACAACTCTGTGACTTTCTTTGACAAGTTAATCAAATGTGAAATGAAAGCCCTGCCTGGCCAAATGGCTTTCATAGCAAAATTCAAATGACCTAGTAAGGATAACAACTCTTGCTTTCTACACGATTTTTTGTTGAGAAACGATGACAATATGCTGACAATACGGCAAAGTTTGTCAGCAGGTAAACGCACCTCCATCTTGACAGAATCCAGTATGACACCTAAATATTCCAGGTTGTGGGCTGGGCCGATCGTTTTATGTGGGGCCTGGGGAATTCGGAGTGACCTGAATACTAATGACAATAACGCCATGTTTCGCCACCCTTCATTCGACGCATAATCGACACTTAGAAAATCATCCAGCAGGAAGAGGAAATTTTTAATGTTGTAATTGTTAATTCCAATCCATTGCACGGCTTGCGAGAGAAGAGAAAAAATTTTTGGACTTGAGCGGCTGCCAAAAGGTAATTTGGTGTAAAAATAGTACTTTTTATCCCATTTGATGCCGTACCACTGCACTAAGGATGGATGAATGGGGATTAACTTAAAGGCATCTGTAATGTCAGTTTTACAGAGCCAGGCACCTTCACCACAATGCTTAATTTTCTTTATGGCGTCATCAATCCGCACATACTGGAGGGAATATTCCTCCTTGTCTATGAGCTCATTCATGCTCGGATGAGTACTATTGTTACGAGGTGCCGACAAATCAACAATTAGGCGTTTCTTGCCTGAATATTTGCCCTCTGCAATTCCTATGGGGCTGACGTTTGAAATGGGGGACTTACGAATGGACCTATTAGGAAACCTTTGGCAAGTTCTTTTTCAATACAGTCGAGGACCACCTCCGGTTGTCCAGTAGCCGACTGTAGGTTTTTTAGCTCTTTGGTGAGACGAGGACTTCGCTGAATACCTGTGTGAAAACCTTCACGTAATCCCGAAATCAATTCGTTTACAAATCCTCTATCTGGATGTTCGCTCAGTTCCTTTTCAAGTCTATCGATATCAATTGGTGTGGTGGCCGTCACTGGAAAAGGCACACGTTCCCTACTTTTTTCATGGTCGGTAAGTGAACGCGATTCACAATGTTGTCATTGAGAAGAGGAATTTCTTGGAGGCGCTGTATTACTGGAGCGAAGCGTAGCAGTAGGGCAGTTAACTTGGGCGTGGGTACCTTTGCACGTTGTACACAAGTGGGAAAAAACACACCTCGCTCGACTGCACCCCCTTTGGCCGTTGAAATCATTACAAATCTCCACACCATTATGGAAGAATCTCCCACGTCCTACCCTGTCAGCTAACGATGATGGGGTGGAATTTCTGTACCCTGAATTGTTGAAGGGGCCATTGGAGAAGTTTGAGCGCGGTCTATTGCTCATTCGTAAGGCTTTGGGGCAAAAATCAGTGGCATGGCTAATAGAGTTGCATATTGTGCATGCTCTAACCCTGTGACCAGAGAAGACGGACTCAAAGATATTTTTGTCCTTCAAGGACCAATCGATCTTTATATTCTCCTGCTCCAATATGGTGGCTGCTCGTGCGGCGAATTCACAATGGTAGGCGTAGAAGAGTGTCCCACCATATCTATGGCCCATCTGAACAACGTCACACTCGTACCTATCCAGCTCAATACGCCGCAAGGGAAACTCCTTGCACATCACTGCCTTATATATACCGAATGCTAGGATAAATTCAGACAGCGTGAGCTGTTTATTCAGTCGATTATCATGACCATGTTTGAGGAAGATAGTGTCTTCATTGGCCTCGATTGTTCTAATGTTTTCCGACTCGAAATTCGGAATCAATAAGGAAGCTAAATTAACGTTCCTACCTGCAGTTATTTTATCCCGGGTAGCTTTTGGGACCGTTTCTGTGTTGGGTAAGGAGTCCGATGCCACCCCGAACTGCGTTCGAACCATTGCGGACTTGTCAAAGAGTTCAGGGTTGTGAGGTTGAACGTCATGGGCGGCTGCAGTTGTCATGGAAGTTCTCAATGTAAAACCTCCCACATGCGCTGTGCTAACGGTAGTGGGCACGTTTGACGTCGCAGTAGTCGCTGTACTAGGCCCTGGCGAAGTGAGGCCTTGAATGTGGAGCTTGAGCAGTTCAATCTCTGTCTCTTGTTTAGCAAGCTGCATCTTCATTAATTCTGTTTGCTCCGCGAACCGCGGAACTTCTCCCGATGGCCTCACTGGAGCATGGGGGCCGCCATGTTGGTTCACTATGGCCTCGTTATCGTTTGCAGAAGAACTTCCTGTCCGGAGCATGCGCACTGCATTATCAAGCCCTGCCATGTCGGCTGACGTGGCGGAGGTGATCGTAGTCGGTCGACCACTCGGAACCAAGGACTCCAAATTTTCCACGCACATTTGCAGTAAAAGCTTGCGCTGCCAAGACTTAGGAACTTTCAGACCGATATCCGCTAGCTTTGACCGCATCTCCGACAGGGGTCCCGTTTTTTGGATTCAGGCAATCCAAATTCGCACTATTTTCCTCCCGCCTAGACGAAGATCCATCGGACGTCGCACTGACGTCGTCAGCACTTTGGCGAGCGGGCATAGTTTCGGTTTCATCGTCCTGGACTTTTCTCTTCCGCCCCCTTGTGCTAACTTTACGAGATGTCATTATAAATGGTCAAACGAACCAACGAGCGCAAAATCGTATGAAGAAATACTGGAAGAATTGAAATAATTGAATTGAAATAAATTCGCAAGTTCTAAAGCATGTCTGGCCCCTATGGAGATCGGAGAAGAAAGAAAGATGGAGGCTGGGGGCCCCCGGAGCTAGCTCCCTGGGGATAGAGATAAGAAATGGTTAGCCCATTGGTCATCTGCACATTAATGACCAAGCACATGGACCAGTCCACCAGCTGGGCTGGTCGGAATAACAGAATAGTCTACCCTCACAGGAGAAGGGGATGAAGGTCATCATTGCATAAACTACATCCAACAGGTTAAATTTCCAATTAAAAATGCACAAATTACATATAGATATTGTGAGGAATTTCACTGCTCTGATAAATCTTGACACCGATATATTGCCGAAAATCCTGTTATGTCATAATGTGAGACAGACAGTAGGTACATGTGTATAAGTGAAGTGAATTTGAGTGTGATTAAGATGTTATTCAAACTGACTTGTAAATTGCGACTAGACGCAGATTAAAACTAAACCGATAGAGAGAAGCGTATCATGGGATGAAGATATGGGAAAAATGTATTGATATTGCTGGGTTATCGATAAAGCCTCTAGATCAAATGGACACAAAGGCTCACCTACCTTGTTTAAAAGCCTTACCCTAGCACTTCTGCTAAGACCATAATAGATGGAACTCAGTAAAAGAAGAAAAACATTCCCTATTCTCAATTCCATGTCGCCTTAAAGTGAAAGTAAACGCTCAGACGAAGAGAAGGTCAAACGAAAGATTTCAACTGTATCCAAATAAATTTTTACTTCATTTTTGTTTTTTTTCTAACCGGGTAAAGAGTACTGGACTTTCTGTATGGTGACTCTTGAGTGCCAAGTCAATTTGAATCTTGCATTTCATTTTCCTCGATTTTGGTGAAACATGCGCATAGAAACAGTGGGTACACAACTTAAGCTTGAATCAAGCATTGGAAACTGCATACAAAGTTTAAAAAAATATATGTGTTAAGGCAATCTGATGTCACCTGACCTAGATATGATCACAACAGACCACTATAGAATCCCAGGCTTTATTTGCTATTTGCAATCTACTCGTAAATATAATCGTAAAAACTGACAAAAAATATTCTCCGACACTGTTTCCAATGACCTTTCATTTGACGGATTCTTTACTTAAGGGTTTATTTACAATGACTCTAAACATAGGACAGGGCTGCTGCGTTCTTATAACTTTCTGGAAAGTCTTGGAATTTGAAAAACAATTTTCCTGGTCTGGAAGTTCACGATTTTTTTTTTCCATACAATTTTCATATATTAAAATGTTCTAGTTCACTAAACGTACATGTATACTTACGTACTACATCTGTACTATAGGCAAGCTGTAGTCACCATAATATCTTCGGAGCTGTATCTCAACTTTAATATCTTTCACTGCAAATACTGTTTTAACAAGCTGTCTTAAACTCTAAAAAATTAACACCTGTTTTCACAGTTTTCAGTTCTTTAGCACATAATTTTGTAGGCATCTTCATGTAACATTTTGGTGTGTCACCCTGTCAAAATGTGGATGGACGAGTTTAGTGATTTCGTAGAAGTCTTGCCAGTTCTTCATTTCAACACAGAATGTATATACATGTTGTCTCTACTATGATGTCATTCCTTTGTAGGTAAAATATTGCTACATGTGACATTAAATTTACAGTGTAACTCTCTCGACTCACCATTTTCAACAAACTGATCTGCATTTTTTTTTCCATGCGTTCTCAAAAGTCCTTATAAACCACATGGTCTGCCTTTGCTAGAACTTTCTGCTTTCAAATTTTGTTCAGAAGAAGTAAATTGAACTTTGAATTCAACTTTTTACCTGAGATATGCATTGATGTCTTCTTTGTCTTCTTATGAGGGAATGAATATCAGTATCACATGAAATAGGTTCCAAGCCCATAAACAATAATTTTGTATCAGTTCAGAGAAATTAATTAAATTGCTTGATTTTGTGTAATTTCAGTGCGGTGTCAGTATTGCTATGACCAGTGCCGGGTTAACAAAGATCGTGACCTTCACACCATTCTACATGCTAGTCAATACAACTGAGGTAAAGTGGAAATCTTTGACTGACATTAACTCTTCTTTGCCATTACCTTAGACAGTTCTGCTTCACAGCTGGCTGTACACGCCCGTAGCTGGCGTATGGCTTCCATAAGATTAACATTAGGAACATAAGAGATTAATTGCCATCAATAAAGAAAGTATGTATTTTCAGTTATTATCGGGGATTCCTAGTTCACATAACCTGCTGAATTTTTATAAATTTGACTTAGGGAGCTTCTTGAAATTAGGGCATACAAGGAACTGGCATAAGGCATTCCAAGCGATGTGGTGCGCCGAATTGGAACGCCTAGGAACTCGCTGGCATCCCTTTTCGAACTCTTCAAAGAAAGGATGCCATATGGCTTACCATAATATAGCACAGAGGGATTGGCATATGCCATTCCAATTGGAACTACTCCCCATACTGATCAGCACACTACAATGAGCATAGTGTATTCCATTTGGATAACCGGTATATGCCATTCTTGTCAGCAACTCGTGCCCTAATTTCCAGAAGCTCCCTTACAGAGATCAATTTATTAAGGAAAATGGGATCTAGACCATGTTGTATCATAAGAATCCAAAGCCCAGTTTGCGGGTCATTGACAGCAGCTGGAACAGCTGATCTATTGTTATCCGCTCTCATTTAGTGAGAGTTGTCTGAGGAAATTAGGTATTGTTACATTTGTGAGCACTGGAGATGCAACTTATATACCCATGAAATTCATGGCATTAAAGGTGGGAAAAAACCCATTAATTTTCCTCACAAACCCATTAATTTTTCTCACAATTAAAACTCTAAAATGCCATTAAATTTCCCATTACATGCCATTAAAACCTTCTGCATGCTAGTTAATACAACTGATATCCAGTAGAAATCTCTGAGCTGAGATTCTCACAATAGCAGTCCCACTTGCTCAGCCAATCCAGGTGCCCATGAAATTGATGACCGATAAAGCTGGAAAACAAATCGTTTTTCACATAAGAATTTAATGGGTTTTAATACCATTAAAATATCATCAAATACACAATTACATGCCATTAAAATGGTGACCAGAAAGGGAATTCTTTGACAGTACATGTAGGCTTGTTCCGGCGAACTGACAGGTAAACAATGATACCTGACTCTCAGTGGTTCGTAATCTTTCTGTCCTGCCTATATCAACAGCATAGGGCAGACTTTTAGCTGTTGATGACTGGCGAATTATTTACCTATTCCAAGAAAGGACCATTATGTTTACACCCTTGATAATTTTGGCAACTACAAGTGAGAAATAGTCACTGATTAAAAATATTCTCCATACTGTAGCAGGGGAAGTGGAGGGAAAGTAAGAACCATGAATTTAAGCTGGGAGTCGTGCGTCAGTGTAGCCATCAATTCACCACGTTAAATCTATTGTCTTAGAATTAAAGTGGGAAATGCGGATTGAATTTTGAGGGTGGGAAACAAACTGCAATGGCCATTAATGCTTTCTGGTACCAATAGAAGAAAAATTCCTGCCCATCATTGGCATACTATTAATTGAAGAATCTGATTACATCTTGTTAGAGAGCTCAGAGTATCATCTTTAATTGAAACTATGTAGTAATTGAAACTATGTAGGCGATGATATGTTTATATCCGCTTCATTCATGGTCACAACAGTGTTGATAATAGTTTGGAACTGTCAAATATGCCATTGTAGAGGGAGTTAAAGTGAGTGGCAAAGCCATTAGAACAACTAGTGGATTCACAAACTGAAATTAATGGTCACCTTGATACCTTGTTTAATGGCCATTAAAGTTTGATTCCCCCCAAAACATTGGCACCATTTTAATCACGGTTTCATGGGAATGTAATGGGATATTGTGTGTCATGTTTTCAGTGGGGTGTATTAATGTATTTGTTACTGTAAATGGTAATATTAAATTACCATGAAATTAATGGGTTGCAACTAATATTTGATGACCATGAATAAGTCTTCCTCCCAAAACTTGATTTGTTCCAGGGAAATACATGTAATGAAAACTTCATTAAAAATGCATTGAAATAACCATGTAATAATTTAAAAATTAATGGTGTTGGCCAATTAATGGCACTACATCCAGTAGTGTATAAACAGCAGTCCTTCAAATATGTCAAATTTACTTCGAAAAATAGCTGAACAGAGTCCTTTGGTTGAACTTGTATTGTATGATGTTTGAATGCACACTGTGGACATCATGGATATACATGTAGCTGTTATTTTCCTCCCGTAGAATACAATCTCATGTTTGGAGCCAATTGATGGTGCTATATGGGTGGACGTTTCTCAAGGACAGTGTCTGCCATTCTGGCCCCTGCAGACAGGGAAGGAAATGAAATTGAAAGCGAAAGTTAAACTCAGTGAACAGGAGACAGGGCCTTTCCTCATCAACACGGCGCATACCAGTTTGATGAAACTTGACAATGAGGTTTGTTGTTTGTGTGATGTATGTCAAGTTCTCCCATAATTCCTTTTGAGGAAGTCCCGATATCCCACCTTACAGCAGTTTCATGCTCCCAGCCTGGCTCGCTTTTGGTAGTGCATTTATTTGTCACATCTTCCCCCTTGATAATATATAGAGAGAAAAGATTTGGTTCTGATAAATTGGATCAGCCTCTAAAATCATTGAACTAGCCTCTAAAATCATTGAACTAACGAAGAAATAATAAATTATAAGCAAGATTTTGAACAATTTTGTCAACTTCCTGTTGTGATAAATTTGATCACCCCTATATTTCCAGGTGGAAAATTTTACTTCTTTTGATTGAATTATTAGAGTGATTACCATAAACTGGCATAAATTTGGTGAATATGCTTGATAAAGCCATCCACAATAATATTTTTGTTTCCAGTAACCAACTTAGAAAATTGAGGTAGGTTGGCATGCAGGAATTTTAATTTTTTTAAAAATTTTTATTTTTAGTGGATTTTTGACGTTTTTGTATATTATTTCACGGAGTACTGCTGAAAAACATAGAAAGAAAAAAAATGGTCTACTCAACCTTTTTTTTTCCTACAAAATATATGGGTAGGTAGGGTTACTGGAAACAGATATATTATTGTGGATGGCCTAAAAGTCTGGACACCTTATGAATACTTTCTCACAGACATTGGAATGAGGGATGGCAAGTCTTCTGTTTCCCCATTTGTATGCACAGGGGGACCAATTGAGCATGAAACTTTTTTATGGTGAGATATCGGGACCTCATGAATATATATAAATGATGAATAAAGCTTCAGGTGGAAGCTTTGATTTATGCAGAGATATGTACAATCATCTAAAAATAATTTTTCGAGGCATGTCTAATTTTGTTACACCATTTGTTTTATATGCAGTATGGAGGACTTGATGTGGAGTGTCATGTGACGGAATCTGCCATGGTGACGACGTTCGCCGAGTACAATCACGGCGCCGCGACTGTTCTACTGGTCAATCAGACGGATAATTGTACCATTTCCTTCCAACAGAGGTGAAGTGAACAATGATCCAATCAGAAACTCTACATGATTTTATGTTTGGCTGAATTTTCATCCAGTCTCCTCCATAATCCAATGATATTGCCCGATTGGTTTTCAAAAAATTCAAAATTGACCAATCAAATGAAGCCAAAAAATACACTTTACTGCAATGAATTCCCTGAAAAGCTTCCTTGAAAACAGAATTGATAATAAGATTCAGATGTGGCTTTAATTTTTTGTTAGATTTTGGCTCCTGATATATCGTCAGCAGATTGAGTTGAGTGAACCATAAATTATATTGAATCAAGAATTCTGAAAGGCCACAATTTGAAGTTTTCTTTTACATTTGATGCAATATTTGCACTTGGTTTGGGTGTCATGGTTGTGAAGTACATTAATTGTAAATAGTGATCACTATTTGTTGATTTAGCAGTTAAATCTAGCCGATAACTGTGCTTAATAAAGAGATACCAACCCTAATTTCCTGTTTTTAGTGGTTTGAAAACAGTGCACACTGTGCCAGGACAGAGTTCCGTCGTATACACGTGGGAAGATGCGCTGGGCAAACGGGAACTCTTCTGGTCCTGTGGGGACAAAAAGGATGAGAAAAATGACCTCACTAAGGTATGGAAATAGCCTGTTCATCCAGCCACCTCACCCCCTTCTCTCGCCCATCCATCTCCCCCTCACCCCCTTCTCTCGCCCATCCACCTCCCCCTCACAGGGATTGACATTAACTTTTCAGATCACCTGTCCAGTCGGGCAGGTGGATTGCAAGATTACCTGTCCAAGATGAAAGGTCACTTGCCCACATTCAAGAACGAAGAGGAACTATTTCCTGCCTCCACACATGTGGAACACAGCATGCCTTCATCGGTGTCTTTTAACCCGACAAATTGTTCTGTCCATGATTGTACAAACTTAATGTCGAACCCTCCCTCACCCCCTTCTCTTGTCATCGTCTGTAAAATTTTGTGAATAAACTAATACAGCAATGCCATTGTTAAGAAATGGTTTGATGTAGAATGGCAAGTTTTCTGCAAATTTATCCCGTGTAGATGGTAGAATTTTGTTTGCAGGCCATGCTCACACATGCTGTTCGTCCACAAGATGCAGGTGTTTAATCTCCGCCCACTGCACGGGTATGATGAACCAATCGTCACTCAGCTTGTAGCATTGTGTAACAAGGATGGGATGTCATCCGTTCTGCACGTGGATGAAACAGATCACAACAAACAAATGAAGAGTATAGTAAAAGAATCTCGGTTTCGAGGTCTGGGCCAATCAGCGTACAGCACTCAGCGTGGAGCATGTTAGAATTGTATGTAATCCACAGCTATTTTGAATGTTGATGATAATTTATGTGACATGGATGATAATATTTTATGACTTTGATACATAATAACACATAAATCATCTTATTTTCTAACACAGGATGGCGTGGGAGATATATTTTACGCAGCAGACTGCAAACTGTACTGGGTGTCATTTTTGGATGGCCCTCAGAGAGTGCTACTTTTCACTGAAGATGTTGCCATTATCGGACTGGTTCAAAGGGTAAACATTGAATTACTGGAAATGTATCATTCAAGCCATTTCTGTAGCATGAAAACCGTATCATCACTGTGAAAGTTTATGTATACTGGAAGATATATAAAAAAAAAACAGATTAACATTAATTACTATTCTTAGCATGTATCAAGTTCTCTCATGAATCCCTCAAATGGATTAATTAATATTCACTCACCCCTCTAATTGCAGTCAAATTTGATCAGCTGATCTAATAATATATTTTCTAAATGAATTTAGTACTTTTTAGCTCATCTGGGCCGAAGGCCCGATGGGCTTATGTCATGGCCTGACTGTCCGTCGTCCGTCGTGCGTCGTCCGTTGTGCGTAAACATCTTCTTCTCTGAAACCGCTTGGCCGATTAAGCTGAAACTTGGCATGCATGTTCCCCCCAATGAGTACACCAGAATTTGTTCATGCCGTGTCGATACGATTTTAAATATGGCCGCCATGGCGGCCATCTTGAATTTGCCATTGAAACATTGTTGTCGCGATTTCTCAGGAACTACTGCATAGATCTTTCTCAAATTTGGTACACAGGTTCCCCTTGGGGTCTAGTTGTGCAAGATACCTGTTGTGGTCTGATTCAAAAATCCAATATGGCCACCAGGTGGCCATCTTGGATTTCCCCATGAAACATTGTTATTGCAATTTCTCAGGAACTACTTTGTGGATCTTCCTCAAATTTGGTAAACAGGTTCCCCTTGGGGTCTACTTGTGCAACATACCTTTTCTGCTCTGATTCGAACATCCAATATGGCCACCAGGCAGCCATCTTGGATTTCCCTATGAAACTTCGTTATCGTGATTTATGAGGAAGTACTGCATGGATCTTTCTCAAATTTGATACACAGGTTCCCCTTAGTGTCTAGTTGTGCAAGATAATTTTGTGGTCTGATTCAGAAATCCAATATGGCCACCAGGTGGCCATCTTGGATTTCGAGATGAAACATTGTTATCTCGATTTCTCAGGAAGTACTGCATGGGTCTTTCTCAAATTTGGTACAGAGGTTCCCCTTGGGGTCTAGTTGTGCAAGATACAATTTGTGGTCTTATTGAAAAATCCAATATGGCCACAAGGCGGCCATCTTGAATTTGCCAGTGAAATCTTGTCATCATTATTTTTCGTTAACTACTGCATGGATCTTTCTCAAATTTGGTACACAGATTCCTCTTGGGGGTCTAGTTGTGCAAGATACCTTTTCTGCTCTGATTCGGACATCCAATATGGCCACCAGGCGGCCATCTTGGATTTCCCTATGAAACTTCGTTATCGTGATTTATCAGGAAGAACCGCATGGATCTTTCTCAAATTTGATACACAGGTTCCCCTTGGGGTATAGTTGCGCAAGATACAATTTGCGGTCTGATTGAAAAATCCAATATGACCACCAGGCGGCCATCTTGGATTTCCAGATGAAACATTATCGCGATTTCTCAGGAACTAC
>JAVTVY010029302.1:0-13173 GCA_036873755.1 Hanleya hanleyi
CGGAACTGACCTCACAGAGGTCATATGCAAATGTCACTTCCGAGCTCTGAGCTCCACAGGCTTTGAGCTCCAAGAGCTCCGATCCAAAAAAAACACACTCGCAAGCACACACATACACACACGCCTACATCCGGGTTCTTGTCGCTGACGTCCAAGTTGAACTGATTGTGCTAAAAATAGATCAACAGCTAGCTTGCTATAAAAAGGAAACGGCCTGGCCGTTTCATCAGACACTCTGTCAACCACCAAGATGTTCACTTGTACTGCATGCTCGAAATCATTCACTCGCCGGCACGACTTGCGCCGCCATGAGGCTACCAAGTACGATGGAACCGCCCGGTATAGCTGTACGATATGTAGGCCTACACTGTCGTTTCAGCGCCCAGATCATTTACAGCGCCATGAACGTTCAATTCATTGGCCACCCAAGCGTCCATGCGAAGAATGTGGTCAACTCTTCAGACGACCCAGTCAGTTAAAACGGCATGAGCGTTTGATTCATGGTCCGTCACCACGGCATGAGGGACAACTTTCCACTAAAGAGGTACCCAGGAGGGACAGATCCACTGAAGATGAACCCGGGGAGAAGAATGCCACTGGTGATGCGATCACGGAGAGCCCGCCTATACCCACAGCTCAGAAGAGCCTAGATATCCAACCGGTCCCTAGCATTACTGTTTCCAGTCATACGCCTGACAACAACGAACATTTTCTGGAAGATGCGGTGGATGTTCCCAGCGATCTCTTACCCGAAGATCATCCAGTGAGTGAGATGTATCGACGCCATTGGTCCATGATCCGACACTGCTTCCACCGACATCGCCCTATATTGAACTTGTACAATTTCCGACTGACCGACCTCGCCCGTCAACGCAGCTACGTGGAAGCCATCTTCAATGACCAACCTACGTCCTTCACATTAAACGTAGCATTTGGGTACATCTTATGCCATAAGATGACGCGTGAATTGTGCTATTTCTATTCCAGTGCCATCAACCCAGTGTACGACCATCCTTTCACAATCACCAATCGGGCGTCGCTAGAGACGATGCTGGCCCAACTGGACACTGTGGATCCCTTGGAATGGGCCTATGAACAGCGGCCCAACACCAAGTGGATAGTGGAGAGGGTCACCAATGTTACGTTCTTCGTGGTTAAACTGACCCACCACCCCAATCGGCTGAAAGTATTCACCCATGCACTGAAAGATACTCAGAATGCATAAACAATTATCTGAGGATATGTTTCCTCAACGGTGTCCTGGCCTGCCCGATGACGATTAGAAACAGCCTACATCCGGTAGGTAGTTGAACTGAGTGTGCTAAAAATAGATCAACAGCTAGCGTGCTATAAAAGGGAAGCGGCCTTGCCGTTTCATCAGACACTCTGTCAACCACCAAGATGTTCACTTGCACAACTTGCCAGAAGCAGTTTACTCGCCTAGATAATTTACGACGCCACGAGGCCTCCACCCACAACGATGCACGGTATACTTGTATAACCTGCGCACGGTCATTTAATCGGGAGGATGATTTACTGCGCCACGAACGCTCATTCCACGAGGGCGCGACGGAACAATGTAAGGATTGTGGTCAACTCTTCAAACGACGCAGTCAGTTAACACGGCATCAGCGTTTGATTCATGTCCCGTCTCTACGGTTTTGGCGACAACTTCCTACTGAAGAGGAGCCGCGGAAGGTCAGACCCAGTGAAGATAAGCCCGGGGAGACGAACGCCACTGGTGATGCGATGATGGAGAGCCCGCCTATACCCACAGTTGGGAAGAGTCTGGATTTCCAGCCGGACCCCACCGTTACGGTTTCGAGTCATACGCCTGAAAACATCGAGCATTTTCTGGACGAGCCCATAAATGTTCCTAGCGATCTCTTACCCGATGATCATCCAGAGAGTGACATCTCTCGGCGCCATTGGTCCATGACACGGCACTGTTTCCACCGTCATCGCCCTATTCAAGATATCTACAATTTCCCACTGACCAAGCTCACCCGTCTACGCAGCTACGTGGAAACCATCTTCAATGACCAACCTACGACCTTCACATTAAATGTAGCATTTGGGTACATCTTATGCCATAAGATGACGGGTGAATTGCGCTATTTATATTCCAGTGCCATCAACCCAGTGTACGACCAACCGTTTACCATCATTAACCGGAGGTCACTAGAGATGATGCTGGACCAAGTGGAACAATTGGATGTCTTGGGATGGGCCCAACAACAACGACCCAACACCAAGTGGACAGTGAAGAGGGTGACCAATGTGACGTTTTTCCTTACCAAGCTGATCCACCACTGCCATCGGTTGAATGCGTCACTCGTGCACTGATGAATACTCAGAATGCGCAAACAACTATCTGAGGATATGTTGCCTCAACGGTATCCTGGCCTGCCCGCCGATGATTAGAATAAACGGTTCAGAGCGAACATGGCCGAAGATAGAACTTTCTGAAATGGAGACTTCTGATTGGACAAGAATACATCTAACGGACAGGAACGAATATGACAGATACAAATGGTGGCCTCTGATTGGGCAAGAGTCTTTTTGAGTTGTAAACATACCCAACGCGGCTCCCCCAGCGTGGGTATGATGTAACATTGGGGAAAATAAACTATATGAAACAACTTCTTGTTGTTGTTGTTCTCTCATGTGTCATCCTTGTTGTTGTTGTTGTTCTCTCTCCGGTCTATATCATGGCGTCAAGGCGTTATGTAAGAGCGTTAAGGCGTAACGACGGGCGTTGACGGGCGTCACTGCATTTCGATGAATTGGTGTCAATTCCATGGAATATCTACAAAATCAGAACTTCTGAGCTATTTCACCAGGGCGTTGAAGCGTTAAGCTTGGCGTTGGCGGGCGTTGCTACAATATGACACCTCATACGACGCATTCGGACCAAGATTGGAAAACAACACAAAGTATTGGTAGTTCAAGGCAAAATCTCTGCACGCCTTCCCTTGAGGAAAGAGATTCTGGGTCAAATAGATGACGGACAGATTCTGATGATGGGATCCTTTCCACATACCCCAAAAATGCCTGTTTTCTCTACTACGGCCAGGCTGCGCATGCGCAGATTGACGCGACTTGCACTTAAAAACACGCCATTCTGACTCTACCCCACACAAGCTTCACATTGATACCTCACACGACCCATTCGAACCGTGAATAGCCCATCTCTACCCCCAAACACACACCCACATACCCCCAAAATGCCTGCTTTCTATACTACGGCCAGGCTGCGCATGCGCAGACTATTGAACACGGACGAACCATTAGTGTAGCCAAGTGCTCCTCCACGAGAGCTTCAAAATAAGACCTCACTCGACCCCATCGGATCATTAGGGACTCACCTAGACCCCAACACGTCCACCCCGTATGGGCCTATACACCCATAGCCATGCAGTATAGGCCTATGGGCCTACCCAGGCCTCGGTGACTTTTTTTCAAAAATTTCACCGATTCGCTCCGCGACACTTTCTATCATGTTCTAAATGACGAGACGTGAAAAACAAATCCAAACAACCCTACCGCAAATGTATAGAAGTACGTTTCCCAGGGGGACAAACATTGATCCTATACCCCCAGTATGGAACTATATGGGGCTCGGTGACTTTTTTCAAAAATTTCACCGATTCGCACGGGGACACTTCCTATCATGTTCTAAATGACGAGACGAGTAAAACGAGACCCCACAACCCTACCGCAAATGTATAGAAGTACGTTTCCCAGGGGACAAACATTGATCCTATACCCCCAGTATGGGACTATATGGGGCTATATCGTACTTTTTTCAAAAATTTCACCGATTCGCTCCGGGACACTTCCTATCATGTTTGTCTTGACGAGACTAAGAAAACGAGACCCCACAACCTATACCGCAAATGTCGAGAAGTACGTTTCCCAGGATGATCCTATACCCCCCATACCCCATATAGGCATTTTCACGTAATTTAGGATAAAATCCGTGTTCCGTATTTTTTCAGGCAAAATTTTACATGCACCCACCCATGCTTGAAATATACTTCACTTTGATACCTCATACAACTCCATCGGCCCATTAGGGGCTCCCCTAGCTCCAAAACGTCTAGCAGGACCCATACAAGGTCCAGTTTTCGACACTAGGTGACCACATCCCGACGAAATGGCCAGTTTTCGACACCGGATGTACCGCCATCTTGAACATACGTGCCGCCATCTTGGATATGGCCCATAATGCACCGTATCAAAATACTCGCTTCTGATTGGCTGAGAGCTCTGTGACGGATTTGAAATACTCGCTTCTGATTGGACGAGAGCTCCGCATTGCGTCTGCGCATGCGCAGAATGATGTTCCTACCGCACACCCAACCCATCAGATGCCCCTTCACGAATGCTTCACTTTGATAACTCACTCAACTCCATCGGCCCATTAGGGACTCCCCTAGCTCTCAAAACGTCTATTTTCATACCCTTGGGCCACCGCGCATGCGCGGAATGACGCTATTTCAACTCCACACCCAGCCCATTAGATGTCCCTTCACGAATGCTTCACTTTGATACCTCACTCGACCCCATTGGACCATTATTGGCTTCCCTAGCTCCAAGACGTCTATTTCCATACCCTTGGGCCACCGCGCATGCGCAGAATGCCGATATTTCAACCCCACACCCAGCCTATCAGATGCCCCTTCACGATTGCTTCACTTTGATACCTCACTCGACCCCATCGGACCATTGGTAACACCTACATCCCAAAACGTCTATTTCCATACCCTTGGGCCACCGCGCATGCGCAGAATGCCGATATCTCAACCCCACACCCAGCCCATCAGATGCCCCTTCACGAATGCTTCACTTTGATACCTCACTCGACCCCATTGGTCCATTAGGGGCTTCCCTAGCTCCAAAACGTCTATTTCCATACCCTTGGGCCACCGCGCATGCGCAGCATGCCGATATTTCAACCCCACACCCAGCCCATTAGATGCCCCTTCACGAATGCTTCATTTTGATACCTCACTCGACCCCATTGGACCATTATTGGCTTCCCTAGCTCCAAAACGTCTATTTTCATACCCTTGGGCCACCACGCATGCGCAGAATGCCGATATTTCAACCCCACACCCAGCCCATCAGATGCCCCTTCACGAATGCTTCACGTTGATACCTCACTCGACCCCATTGGACCATTAGTGGCTACCCTACATCCCAAAACGTCTATTTCCATACCCTTGGGCCACTGCGCATGCGCAGAATGCCGATATTTCAACCCCACACCCAGCCCATCAGATGCCCCTTCACGAATGCTTCACTTTGATACCTCAGTCGACCCCATCGGACCATTAGTGGCTCCCCTAGCTCCAACACGGCTATTTTCAAACCCTTGGGCCACCGCGCATGCGCAGAATGGCGGTATTTCAACCCACACCCAGTCCATCAGATGCCCCTTCACGAATGCTTCACTTTGATACCTCACTCGACCCCATTGGACCACTAGTGGCTCCCCTAGCTGCAAAACGTCTATTTCCATACCCTTGGGCCACCGCGCATGCGCAGAATGCCGATAGTCCAACCCCACACCCAGCCCATCAGATGCCCCTTCACGAATGCTTCACTTTGATACCTCACTCGACCCCATCGGACCATTAGTAGCTCCCCTAGCTCCAAAACGGCTATTTTCATACCCTTCGGCCACCGCGCATGCGCAGAATGCCGATAGTTCAACCCCACACCCAGCCCATTAGATGCCCCTTCACGAATGCTTCACTTTGATACCTCATATGACCCCATTGGACCATTAGGGGCTCCCCTAGCTCCAAAACGGCTATTTCCATACCCTTGGGCCACACGAGTTGTCTCCCTTGCGTCAGTGTGTGCAGATGGCGCTATGGTTTGGATCGACGCCGTGATGTGGAAAGGGCGTCCCCACACCATCCTGGAGCCGCCATTTTGTTTGTTGATTTTTTGCGGAGATACACGGGACAATAAACGCTCGACCCTAGGGTGGTACAGATGCTAGACTGATCCTATTAACATGGTACAACACCTATAGATTATGTTTATTACTAGGACGTCAGCGAAATCCTAGTACCCATCCTCCGCATGGCAGAACTGTACAACGCAGAACAAGTTAGGACATGCCTTGATATCTCACTCGATGCCGCCATTGGAACCCACACGCCGCCATCTTGTACCCCACATCAGCCGCCATCTTGTACCCCACATCAGCCGCCATCTTGTACCCACAGAACGTGTGACGTCATATGCAAATTTCTGAGGTCAAATTTTACTCGCTTCTGATTGGACGAGAGCCGCCCCGTGACCTCCTCAAATATAGACATGCCTTGATCACGTGATCGTCATGGGAAACCCCCACTGGGAAACCCCCACTGGGAAACCCCGCCCCAGTTCCTCCTCAAATTTTACCCGGGGGAACAAAAAAGTAGGTCAATAAGCTCTGTAATACGCTTTATATACTACTTACATGGTTGCTGTGTACCTAGTTGGGTGATATTGGATGTTTCTGATGGGCGATTTGGTGCATTGCCGAAATATTAACATTATCATTTAAACCGTACGGATACACTGAACCAACTTTCAGCCTCCAGAATAATTCCCCATCCAGAATTTGTCTATCAAATTTAGGACAATGTCATATAATCACTTGTAGAGGTTATAATTTATAACTTCATACTGTTGACCACACTTCTTACAGGAAACCAAATGAATACAGTTAGTTGTTGAACAGCTAAGGTGATGAAGTTACAGTATTTTACAGCCCTTAATTGTGAAGTTTTACTTGGTACCAGGTAGGACACAAACCAATATTGAATTATTTGGGTCCAAGATTGTAAATGGGACTGGACTTCTGGCGAACAGTGCTTAGCCATTATACCTGACTGAACCAGAAAATGTTTATGATGTATTTCAAAATGTTTCCATAATATTTGATTCCAAACAATATCAAAATTACCGTTTCAAATTTAATAGGTGATAACTCTGGGTCAGTTTGATTGCCCGCCTCCAGATGTCGCCGTGATTGTCTCGGGAACGATGACCTTACTTTTGGCCTCGTACACTGGCAGAGTACAGATGTGACGTACCCAAAATATTTGGCCAAAAGAACCCAAAAAGTTTGGGCCAAAATGAAATTTGACCGAAAATCTTTGGTTCCGTCACGACTATACTCCAGCATATATGGTCAATGTTACACAATCCTTCTGACATTGAATCTTGGAAAAATGGCGGAGAATGTATGCTCAATTTTTTTATATGTTTGAGCGGAAAAGTCAAGCTACCTATTGCGGTGGTTCACTTGTGGCGAAGAATATTGAGGTATATAGTTTTCTCAAGTTGTGCACAGACAGTTTACTACATATTTCGTAAGACCGCTTTTAGTGGTTTGTCACCGGTATTCAAGTGGACTGTAGCACTGCATGTTGCATATATCTAAAGACTGGCGAAATTGATTCACGTTTGATTGGTAGTATCATTTCAAATACTAAATTATCCATCTTACCAGTTTATTCTAATGCAGTGTCAATATGCATAGTACTGAGTAATTTGTCTTCACAAAGTTTAGCTCATTATATGCCGCATCTGGTATATATAGTCTAGGTTTTCCTGAACTAGCTTTTTAAATACAACATAATTGATATATACTTATATACTGACATAGATGTCAGATCATGAACCCAGTCCGTCAATTAATTTTCAACCGTCGCCCACTAAATAATCTCCGCGTTCACAATCCAAAGACCTAATACATATAGCAGCATTAACACTAATTTTAAAGAGAAACAAGAGAAAATAGACGAAAGTTACGAAACGTATCGCCATAGATCTTGCAGCGCTACGCTCGTATTTTGCTATTAGCATCCAATATGTATCGCCAAAGTTTACAAATTCTGAGGGGGGGTGGTTTAGCCTAGTTTTATAAGCTTCTGCAATGATGTTTTGTGATGTTGATTAAAAGCGTCACATGTAAGACAAGATGCTATCAGATGAGGTATGTATACGCCGTATGCAGGTTCCACCGGAACATTAATGTCCAGAAAGAGATAATTTACCAGGTCGAAATTGTAATCATCTCTCTTGTCGTAAATCGACGAGAGAGAAGAACGTTTCGTTTTTATAAAGATATAGGTCTAAATATGATGTGCTGTTAGGGCTATCTGTAGTTTCACCCAGTGAGGGTGAAGATACATCCTTCTCTGCCTCATTTATAAAGCGATTATCCACAACGAAAAGGCCGTCGATATAACGTTTGGTGAATGAGATGGAACGGGCATTGAAACGATCGGTTTTTGAAAGCGTCTGTTTATGGTCATTTAATATGAATTATGTTCTGACCACGCTTCGGTGATAGACCCACCTGAATAACATCGAGAGAGCACAGATTGCAGAAACGACTTTAAAATTCATATAGACAAAGAATAAGGGTCAGTAATTATGATATGCAAAGAACATCACCATGTCTTGCTCGCATTTTTGAAAACTATTGACCGCTCCGCTCTTGTAGAAAACCATCTCTTTTTTTTCTTGTATTTTTGGAATTGGTGCTAAATGTCATACGAATATGTCTTTCAATTATTGTCGCGGAAATTCTTTTATGGACGACGGGTGAATATTGAATGTCGGATCTGACGCTTGCTATCTAAGCTACTACTATATGTGAACTGGCGCGAAATTAGGTGAATATATTATGTTTTATATAAGGATCCTATTAGCTCTCATGTGCTGTTCACTTCTATATCACAGACCTGGCGTCATGCCCCAGTCTGGTTGATCGAAAAATACCGAATGGCTTCTATTTACAGTCGCCGTTCGTTACAACGATTTCGATTTTGTATGTTCGCACCTCTGTATGCAGCCCTTCTTTACAAGGAGCTGTCCAGTTTTTGCTTCATGAGAGACCGAAATTCAGAAAGGCTATACTTCCGTTTTCAAGTACTGGTAAGGGCTCTGCTCGCTGATTACGCGCCACAACAGTCGTCAGTTTCTGCCGACCCGTTCATATTTCCTGATTTATCTGCAGATAATATGAGCAGTTTGTTGCAAACAAGGGTTCCATGCAAAGGCGAGATGATACAGATTATAATTACGTTATTATGTGTGGCAAACGTTGTCGTCAAATAGGAGCCGTACGGTATTTTGCCAACTACTACAGCTGGAGAATGGCTTGGCACCAGGGCGGTGATCGTATGTAGAACAGAACAACCCATTAGAGCTATGCGGTTATATGCTTATATAGTTTTTCAAACAGTTCGGCCGTCTCCTCACAAAAATTTCCGTCATGGTAAGCTTAATTTTGACATCCTTATTTTCTCTGCCTGTTACAGTGTTACCAACTATGCTTTCATTTCATACCATATACATATAGCTCATCTCGTTTTTGTCTGAATTGAGGGTGATTTGAAAAGTGCTACTAACAGGCGAAGAATAAAACGAATCTTGTCAAAAGTTGGCCGACCATGAAGAAAAATTACTCATTAAGAAATGTATACGAGGTAAGTGTTGTAGAACAAGGTTCTGTTCAAAAGAGTTCATATTCATGAGATAGAGTTCATTTCCAGCTTCACGAGAGACATAAACTCGCACATCCCAAGAAGATAATGTGATGTTTGCTGTGAGCAAACAATGAATGATTTGCACTAGAATTGCGGTGAATCCCTGGACAATGCTGTCTTACTTCGATGGCAGCCGGCCGTGCACGGAGACGTGGCTGGGCCCATGAGCTCATGTTCTTTAATCTGGGCGCAATATCTTTTTCCCATAAAATATTTTTAATCGGTGATAACTGGGCTGTATTCGACCGGATGCTGCCAAAATTATCATAAATGTAAGCTTATTGGTCCTTTCTTGAAAAAGTAGGAATATTTGATCTATCATATTTACACCAGTTATCAATAGTTAAAAAAACCGTCGTAGCTTAATGATATGGTGGAGAGATCATGAGAACGAACCTGAAAACACCTCATATTTGTTTCCATAAACATATGAAGATAAACGATAACCAGAGCCATCTTGATACAGCATACTCACTGTTCCAATATGTAGTCGTAGACCAAATCTGGTTCTGGTTATCGTTTATCTTCATATGTTTACAGAGAACAACAAGAATTGTTTTCACTTCTGAATCAACTATTTTGCACCAATGCACTGCTTTACGGCCCTGTTATTCGAGGATCATTAGACTCAGTGCCTTGACATTTTTCTGAGTATTCAATATAATATTGAACAAGTCATTGTAGTGGAAGTATTATGTCTCCCCCAACTATGTTGGGGGGAGACATCTAGTGTTTGTGCTGTCTGTCTGTCTGTCTGGATGGATGGATGTCTGGATGTCTGGATGGATGTCTGTCCGTCCCCTTGCCTTGTCTGCAAGATATTTTGAGAACTACTGGATGGAATTTCACCAAACTTGGATGGAAGCTTCATTGGGACAGCCTTCCCATTTGATTAGGTTTTGGTGTGTGTGTGTGCATTCATCCGTGTCCGGTGTCCGTCCGTCCGTCCATCTACTGGTACATGTATATACAGGCCTTGTCTGCAAGATATCTTGAGAACAACTGGATGGAATTTCATCAAACTTGGATGGAAGCTTCATTGGGATAGCCCCGTCATTTGATTAGGTTTTGGTGTGTGTGTGTGCATTCATCCGTGTCCGGTGTCCGTCCGTCCGTCCATCTACTGGTACATGTATATACAGGCCTTGTCTGCAATATATCTTGAGAACTACTGGACGGAATTCCACCAAACTTGGGTAGAAGCTTCAGTGGCATAGCCCCCTCATTTGATTAGGTTTTGGTGCGTGGGCGTGCATTCATCCGTGTCCAGTGTCCGTCCGTCCGTCCATCTACTGGTACATGTATATACAGGCCTTGTCTGCAAGATATCTTGAGAACAACTGGGTGGAATTTCACCAAACTTGGATGGAAGTTTAATTGGGATAGCCCCGTCATTTGATTAGGTTTTGGTGTGTGTGTGTGTGTGTGTGCATTCATGCGTATCCGGTTTCCGTCCGTCCGTCCATCTACTTGTACATGTATATACAGGTCTTGTCTGCAAAATATCTTGAGAACTACTGGACGGAATTTCACCAAACTTGGATGGAAGCTTCATTGGGATAGCCTCTCATTTGATTAGGTTTTGGTGTGTGTGTGCGTTCATCCGTGTCCATCGTCCGTCCGTCCGTCCGTCCATCTTCATGTAAATGTATATACAGGCCTTGTCTGCAAGATATCTTGAGAACTACTGGACGGAATTCCACCAAACTTGGATAGAAGCTTCAGCGAGATAGCCCCCCCCCATTTGATTAGGTTTTGGTGTGTGGGCGTGCAGTCATGCGTATCCGGTATCCGTCCGTCCGTCCATCTACTGGTACATGTATATACAGGCCTTGTCTGCAAGATATCTTGAGAACAACTGGATGGAATTTCACCAAACTTGGATGGAAGCTTCATTGGGATAGCCCCGTCATTTGATTAGGTTTTGGTGTGTGTGTGCATTCATCCGTGTCCGGTGTCCGTCCGTCCGTCCATCTACTTGTACATGTATATACAGACCTTGTCTGCAAGATATCTTGAGAACTACTGGACGGAATTTCACCAAACTTGGATGGAAGCTTCAGTGGGATAGCCCCGTCATTTGATTAGGTTTTGGTGTGTGTGTGTGTGCATTCATCCATGTCCGGTGTCCGTCCATCCATCTACTTGTACATGTATATACAGGCCTTGTCTGCAAGATATCTTGAGAACTACTGGACGGAATTTCACCAAACTTGGACGGAGGCTTCAGTGGGATAGCCTCCTCATTTGATTAGGTTTTGGTGTCTGTGCGTGCATTCATCCGTGTTCGGTGTCTGTCCATCTACTTATACATGTATATACAGGCCTTGTCTGCAAAATATCTTGAGAACTACTGGACGGAATTTCACCAAACTTGGATGGAAGCTTCCTTGGGATAGCCTCTCATTTGATTAGGTTTTGGTGTGTGTATGTGTGCGTTCATCCGTGTCCATCGTCCGTCCATCTTCATGAACATGCGTATACAGGCCTTGTCTGCAAGATATCTTGAGAACTACTGAACGGAATTTCACCAAAATTGGAAGGTTCATTGGAATAGCCCCCTCATTTGATTAGATTTTGGTTTGTGCGTGCATTTATCCTTGTCCATTGTCCGTCCATCCATTCATCTAATTGTACATTTATATACAGACCGTGTCGGCAAGATATCAGGAGAACTACTTGACACTTATTTCTACATTAATTTTATAGGACTTTCCCTTAAATAATGTGCCCACTCAAGGCAAGGTGGGAGGTTGGGGGAGACGTATGTTTTTGCTTAAAAAAACAATCAGCATAGGCTTCATGCCGGAGCGGCAACCCAAGGGTCAAAGCAGAACCTCTAGTTTTATCTTGGTACTTCTGCATTGCACCTGACCTGGGGCCATTTACTCATCTAAAGATACACGGTCCTTTGTTGACACGAGATTTAATAAAAAAACTTGGAGTCCCCAGGTTTCAGGTTGGCAGGTACAGAATTCCATAATCGGGGTCCCTTTATTTTGCAAGAGTATTAGAAAAGGTGCGATTTATTAATGACCTGTAAAATAATGCGGTAGCTAAAGTTGGATACACCAATCAGGAATCATTCCCATCCAATCTGCCATAGCTCTGCTATGGGTGGGTGTATAATACTATTCCAGATATTTACTAAAGTATACCATAGTTAATATGTAGATATATCATACTAGACTATCACCATAGATTATCATACTGTATGATAGTATACTAATTACCACAATTAACTATAGTTCACTACAATTCCACTGTAGTAAACTACTCTATACCATAGTACTTTTTCATAAGGATACGCCCTCGATAAATACCACCCGCAGAATATTTTCTCCAATGACTGGAGTTGCAGATATCGTACATTAGAAGACTGTAGACAAGTTAACCTGAGATGAAATGGGAGAGATCAAACGATGGGAACCGATGAGTACATTCCGTGTTTATTGGGATTCAGAAGATTATGTACAAAAACAAACGACCAAAACATACAATGTACATGATTGCAGAGGGAGCCAAAAAAAGACGTGTACATGTCGTTATATGGAATCTGTCAATCAGTATTCCGACTAATTTTAATAATCAGGTCAATAATATTGGA